>PVKM010031259.1:0-16900 GCA_004027735.1 Carollia perspicillata | reverse complement strand
CTTCACCCTCACTTTGCTGTAGCCCCCCGAGTCCTTTCTTGATGGCCTTCCACATGATCGTGTGTGCTTGGGTTGCCCCTCCTCTGAGGGGTCGTACCCGTCACTGACTACCAACCAAGCATTGGGGCTAGAGATGGCAGAGGCAGCACTCTTGCCAGGGAGATAAGCTTTGTTTCCTCACTGGCTCACAGTCTGGAGGTGGCTCACTTAGCCTTAGCCACAGGGGCAGTTACAACTCCTGAAACCAGGCAGAGCGGTTCCCAACAATTAACCATAATTCTTCTATCACTGTTCTGCCTGAATGAGATTTCAAAGTTGAAAGGTGCTTTAATGACAGCTAGTTAGAACACAAAGCGGGTGACCCAGGCTTCTCTGCGTCAGGCGTTGAACTGATGTCTGGACACTCAGCGATGCGGGGCTCAGCCCATGTGGCCTGTTGGCCCTGCTCCTGACTTCCCAGTGGAGCAATGCAGGGTTTCCAACTCAGCTTTAAAGGCCCATGTAGTCTGCCCCACGGTGTCCTCTGTCCCGTCTCCCCTCTTCATTCACTCTGCCTTTGTCATACTGTCCTTTCCCGAATATCCCAAGCATGTGCTCATCTCCAGGCGTGTGTACTTTCTGTTCCCTCTGTCTGGAACACTCTTTCCACGATGTGTTTATTTTGCCCTCCTTACTAAGATGTTTCCTTAGTCTCTGTGAATGCTAGATTGACATTTACTTTTCTCTCATCACATGAAAATATTATTCCATTGACTTTTGGTTTGCATTATAACTCTTGAGAAATCAGCTGAATGTTGTTCTTTTGAAGGTAGTCTGTCTTTTTATTCTGGCTGCTTTTCAGATCCCACCATCTTTAGTGTTCTGTGGTGTCTCCTTGCTATGTTAGGTGTGGAGGTCTTTTAAAGAATCTGTTCTGGACGTATTGGATCTTCTGTATCTTTGCGTGGATGTTTTCCATCACTCCTAGAAAATGCCCAGCCATTGTCTTTTTGTATACTGTAGGGCTGTCAAACTCATTTTCACCGGGGGCCACGTCAGCCTCTAGGTTGCCTTCAAAGGGCCGAATGTAATTTCAGGACTGTATAAATGTAACTACTCCTTAATTAGGGGCAAGGAGCTCAGTGCTGCTGCTGGGTAGGAACGAGGTGCCGGGCGGACAAAACGAGGTGGACGGCCGGATTCGGCCCTCGGGCCTTGTGTTTGCCACCTGCGGTCAATTGTCTCTAACCCATTCTCTTTCTTTTCTCCTGGAAATCTAGCTGGGTCTGTCAGATATCGCCAGCATCCTTATGTCTTTTTAACTCTCACTTAATATGCCATTTATGTCCTTCTCCACTTTCTTCTCAGTAATTTATTCAGCTTTATTTTCAGGCTCATGAAATGTCTCTTCGTGGGTGCCTAGTCTGCTAATAGACATATCCTTTTTGTTTTAAATGTCATTCATCTTACACACTTTTAATTCTAAAAGTTCTATTTAGTTATTTTAAAAATCTGCTTATTTTTAATAGTTTCTTGTTTCATACTCATCAAGTGCTAATTTATTTCTTTAAACATAATTGTTTTATATTTTATGTTTGGTAATTCCAGTGTCTGAAATCTTTGCTGATCTATTTTTTGGGGGGTTTCCTGCTGGTTCTTGTTCCTGTGTATTTGTGACTTTTAAAGGTATATTCAGTTTTTTGAATATTTATCTTCAGGGCTTCTTGGAGATCTATATTGAAAGCGGGTTTCTCTAGAGAATTTATGTTTGCTGCTGCCAGATTTCTTGGGTTCCTACCAACCCGGGACCACTTTAAAACGAATTTTTGGCTTGAGGTTTTCCAGGCCACCCAGGCACTGTGAATTTGGACTGGAGGTCCTATGTGATGACTAGATTTTGGTGATAGATTTTTAGGGGAGTTTCTTTTTTCTTCACATATTTGTAGGGTCTGAGACAGTCCAATTTTCTTGTAATCCCTGGGATGCAGCCATAATGCTTGCAGACATTGTGCCATTGTGTAGATTAGAAAAAGCCACTTTTTCTCAAGACACTTTATTGCTATTGGTTAGAAAATTTTCATAACATTAAAATCTAAAATGACTGTGAAGTGGGTGATAGCCTTGGAGTTCTGTGACTCACAAGTTGCCCTCCCTTCTGCCGTAGTGCGCCCCCACCCCGTTCTGCCCATCAATCCCGCCCAACCTCCGGTGCCTTACTCAGCCCATCCCCCGAGCAGACACCCCTAATTTCCCTACTCTCATACGAACAGCATCTTCTCCTCTGAATTAGCATAGTAACAGTGGTGCATTTTTCATAAATGTACTACTCTTTGTTACTTACACTTTTTCAATCTTATCTCCATTACCAGACCGAGTGCTACATGTTTTATTCATATTTCCATGTTCAGTAGCACTCAGTGGAAGGCCTTAAGCACATAGTTGGAATATTTTTCTTCAATAATTAAAGGAAAGAATTTAATTGAATAACAGGATGCAAACCTACTAAACAAAGGATTACAAAAGGCTAGCAATTTGAATGGTGCATAAAGATTCTTTGAGTTTCGCACGCGTAGTTCAGTAAGGCTGTCGAAGTGGGTAAAACTCTCCTCTGGGGAGTGGTGTCCTATGTTATAAAGAGCTTAGGAGTTTTTGTTTTTTTATTTTTGCATTGTCTCACTGTTTGAAGTTTAGAGTGGTTTGGCAAAACTTCTGTCTGATTCTAATGGAGTCAGAGATGTCTGTTACAGAGGAAAGTCTTTGTACTCTTCCAGGAAAACGAGTTTTACCAATCACTGTTTTATTCAGAGATTAGCCCACACTGTTTTGCAAAAATTATTGCCCTAAAATTTATTCGATCCATACTCATTTTTTTAAGTGAGTGAATGCATGTCACAATTTCTGTTGCTTTCCAATTCTTTTCCATTATGAGGTGATTTTTGAAATTTTTAAAAAATTACATTCTAGCAGAAGTGGAAAAATGCTTTATTTTAAATCTCAACTTTGCTATGATACCTCTGGAAATTTCCTTTGCATTGGACACTTTTTATAAATTACCTGATCTACAATCCTTAAAGATTCCACAAGATTTTTATTTTAAAGATGGGGAAACTTTGGCCAAAATAACTTGTCCTGGTTGCTCAGCCAGTGAGGGATGGGGCTGCCGTGTGCTGGGTCTAGGTTTCCGGGATGGCAGGGCTCTGGACGCCGCACACCCACAGATTTGGCTCCCCAGTATGATTCGGTCAGGCTTTTACATTGTAGGCATTAGATGTGTTTAATCTGCTTCCCCGCCCATTTGAAATTATGCCAGTAATAGGACATGACCCTATAGAAAAGTGATGATTTCTGTTCTTGTTTATTTGTATTTGGAGAGGCAGCTGGCAAGTATTACGTTCAGTGGCTACGACTGACCTGCTGCCTAGTGTTCACAGCCCAGTGTGGAGGTTCTGAAGCCCTCCAGAAGTAGTCAGGAGTGTGCATTTCATGACTGTGGAACAAGGCACTTTCCTGCAATGGGCACACCGACAGGGGTGCTGGGCTGTGACCGGATGGACCCTGCTTCTGGTGGGATATCCCCTATGAAGACTTCCTTACGAGGACTATGAGTTCCATCACAGAGGAAGTGGGGTGTGGAGGGAGGCTGCACAGTCAAAAACGGTAGCTGCGTGTGCACTTGCAACAACTAAGTGGATCGGGGGTGAGTAGTTGGATGTAGGGCCTGATGCTTGGGAGCAGCATATGGCTGAAGACTCGGACTGTGTACTGAAGGCATACAGAGCGATGGGACTTAAAGCCATGCAGCTGGACCAGAACCAGGGGCTGGGGCCCAAGGCCCACAACAGCCCGGGAGAAGGGAGCCTCCAGGTGGTGGTGATAGCAAGTGCCCAGAGAGGCAGGAGCGCGGGACTTCTGCAGTCAGGGGAGCGCTCTCCTCCTGGGGAGGGCTCAGCAGTGTCCACACCACTGAGAGCTCAGGTGATAATGATGCGGGAAAGTCCCCACTGGAGTCATTTGGCAGCAAACTAGGAGAAATTAAAACTGACAGGAGATGCCCGTCAGTTGGAAAGGTGGGTTGAAGGAGAAGAGAAGCAGAAGAGAACAGAAGTGTTCTGGGTTGGGTCACCAGGTGGCTTCCGGTTCCTTTTAGGGGTCGCCAAATCTGGGAGGGAGGAGCAGGTCTGAAGAGAAGGGGATACATTCAGTTTTCATTGCTTCATAATTTACTTGCAAGGCTTTTATTAAAGTAGTGGTTTCATGACTCTCAAACCTGTGTTCCATAAGTTATTGCATAGACAGAGTGGAGGCTGAAAGCAGAAACCTGGTTAATGGAGGTACTTGAAGGAAGAGGAGGAGGAGAATGTGAAGAAGGCCGCAGGCAGTGGAAGCTGGTGTCATCCCTTCAGCCAAGCGAGGAGAGAGTTTGGGGGAAGGATGACTGTCAGCAGTCTCCATCGCTAGAGAGGGATCCAGTGAGTTAACGACTGAGAAGTGACTATTGATTTTGGCAGACTCTTCAGAAGAGCGGAGGGTCAAAATCCAATTAACACAGGGATTTTAAGGGAGTTTAAGTGGATGTGCTGAGAAGTGGGGAAAGCTGGTACAGTTTGCCATTGCCTGAGGTTGACTGGGAGTGGAGATAGAAAGGGGTGTGGCCAAAGAAGTGAGGGGTTATTATTTGGGGAGATGGGATAGATTTGTGCCATTCGTTTGCTGATGGAGAGAGGCAGTATGGAGAGGGAGTCTGAAGACCCCAGACAGGAGAACATTTAAGGTGTCAGGTGCCAGAGGAGATGGGTAGATGGGGGGAGACACTTTAGCTCGTGAATTAGGGGGGCTGGAGGTAAAGATGAGAGGGAGCAGATGTTCTAGATACACATAGATACTTACAGTCAATGAATATTTGAGTTACTATCAGTGTCACTAGTCAGTTTGATCAACTTCCGCTCCCGATCTTGGTCCAGAAATATTTAGCTTTGGGAAAGTTACTATCACCCCATTTTACAATTCAGGGCATTGGCAAATCCAGCCCACCTGCTGCCTGTTCTGTAAACTAGTTTTACTGAAACATGGCCCTGTTCCAGTTCATTCATTTACATATTGCTTATAGCTGCTTTTGCATGCACCAGCAAACCCTAAAATATTCACTATCTGTCCCTTTTTAGAAAAGTTGGCTGCCCTCCTGTACAGTTGATAAAACCGAGGCCCAGAGAGAATGCTGACTTCAGAGGACCCCTGCCTCGCCATCCATCTCTGAGACCACGTTTCCTTCAGTGTCACTTGGTGATGTCCAGATGCTATGCACTCTTAGAATTATCTGGTAACTCCTGAACCAGGAACTTTTCAATAGTTACCATTGTGAAGAGATCAAATTTAAACCTGTCCTGGCCTCACCCTGGAACTCTGCTTTCCATGACCTAGGATGCACTGCTTCGTTCTGCTGTATTGGATTGCTTTTTCACCTTTTCTTTTAAATATTTAATTTATTTATTTTTAGAGAGGTGAAGGGAGAAAGAGAGGGAGAGAAACATCAATGGTTGTCTCTTGAGCACCAACCCAGTCATGTGCCCCGACTGGGCATTGAACTAGCGACCCTTTGGTTTGCAGGCTGGTTCGTAATCCACTGAGCCACACCAGCCAGTTCTTTCTTCACCTTTTCTAAGGAGCCAAGACTCACTTCCTCTCTGAAATCTTGGCCCAACCTACCACATACGTATTCCTTATCCCAGTAGTTTTGTTTCTTTGCTTTGAATTTCATTAGCAATTGAGTGTGCTGTGTGCATCCTCCCCACATTTTCCATTCTCGTCCATCTCCTGTCAAAGGTCCCTTCTGTCTGGGGGCTTCTGTACTGTCTCCACATCTAACCCCTGGAGGACAGGGACCGCACTGCTTCTGTCATCAGGACCTTGTGTCCCACCACGGCTGAGGTTCTTGGTGCTCATCAGATGAATTTCCGTTAAGTTGGAAAAATGTAAGTGCTTTGCAATTGCTCACTTACATAAAAAATGGTGTGCTGATTACCAGCCCTTCTCAACCTTTCTTGAAACCAGATCCTCTCCTGAATTTTCTGAAATCCACTCTGCAGTTCTGACCAAACTTAAAGCAACGTATTTACAGGTGCATTTTTCCTCTCTGTGTCATGCTGCCCTGTTTTCAAGAGAAAATGCAAATCTGTTCAAACCCATTTCTTTGCCAAATTTTCAAATGCTTCTTCTGAAAGGGTGACGCTTTCGACAGTTGTGGTTTAGGTCTACCCCTTAACTTATTGGACTGTGCTTGTACTCACTTACACGTATTGGCTACCACCCTGCTACTCAAAATGTAGTCTGCCCACCAGCGGTGTACCCACCCATCGTTTGGGGGCTCGTTAGAAAGGCAGAGTCTTGGCCCCACCCCAGACTTGCTGAACCGGAAGCTGCATTTTAACAAGATCCCTGCGATGCATTACTCACTAAAGTTTGGGAAGCACTGCTCTGGGTGTTGACCTTGTATTTCAGACAAGCACACGAAACCTGGGGTCCCACGTCGCAGACCTTCTGTACCTTTTCTGTGTTACGATGCTGTGGTTGTATAGTTTATCATGAGTATTTTCTCTATCGGAAAAAGATGCTGCTTTTCTCTGTTATTGTTAGAGATAGATCATAATTAAGACCTAGATCAAGTTTGCTTTCGCTCTTTCCGCTACCTGGAGTGCATTAATTTCTCTCTTTATGTAGAAATAACAAAGCCTAGCAACGGTCTCCGCTGCGAGTCGGGGGTGGTCTGTGGGAGGGGAGCAACCTCAGCCCTCACTGTAGCAGTAGACAATGCTGTCTTTTATGTGTATTTTATCATTCCCCTTTGATAATTGTGGAAATTGCTCTTATGTGTAACTGCGAATTCTGTACTGCAGTTTTATTTCCCATTTTTTCAAGTCCTTGACAGGAAGTAAACATATAAATAAAACTACATTTCTTCAAAAACATTGTATATACAGGGTCCAGCACAAATAATGCCCCTTTTTTATGAGCTGGTAACCTGTATCAAATCTTTTATTACAAAATCATAAGCATGTAATTCTGTAACATTACAATATCACACTCAAGCACACCATATGACATTTTAGGACAAATGTTCAAATTGCTGTCCATCTCATGTGAGACAGTCACATACCCTACCAACCACACTCAATGGTGTTACTTCTGCTGGACCCTGTATTTCATTCATAGCAGTAATTCCTATCATCCTTCTTGCCAATTAATATAAGCAGGCAGAATAAAAAATTATTGCATATGTTTATTTATTTTTGGACAGGTCACACACATGTACAGAATTCACAAGGTTCAGTGAAAAGTTACACTCCTTCCTACCTCCACCCTCTGGCCAGGCAGTTCTCTCCTTAGGGACGACTATTCATACCAGACTATTCATAACACTTTCAGAGATAGTATATGGACTAGAAAGTTCAATATAGTCATGGCCAAGGGGGTGAGCTCTGGGGCCAGACAGAGTTTGAACCTTGGCCACTAACTTGGTGACCTTAACCTCAGGTGCCTCGGTTTTCTTATCTGTAAAATGGGTATATTAATGGTCTATACAGAGTTGCTGAGAAGCACTAATGAGATATTTCATGTCAAGTGCTAAGAGCGATTCTTGGCATGCAGAACACATTCAACAAATATTAACTACTAGTATTATGTGAACATTTCTTTGTCTTCATCACTTCTATATATAAACAGTAGCATACCCTATATACTTTCACTCCTTGCTTTAAAAAAACAACAACTTAACACTGTGAGATTTTCACCTAACCATGTAGCTATTGGGTCATTTATTATGTGTAGAACTCCTCATTCTTTTTAGTGAGTCCACATCATTCCGTTTTATGGATATAATTTATCTATCCAGGCCCCTACTGGTGGATATTGAGGTTGTTTCCATTCTTATTCTGTTATAAAAGGTTTTGGGGAAATGGCATGTGCCCACGTAGTGCCGAGTCTGCAGGGTAAATCTGTAGAAGTGGAAGCTGGAAATGGTCAAAGGATAGGTTTCGGTCTGGCTAGGCTGCCCTCCATAGCATGATGTGTCCCTGCCCGCAGAGGATTCTCACACTTGTGTTGACAGTCAAATGTTAACTTTAATTTTTAGATAACAGTTTTGTTCATGGGTATATTAAAAACCCATACATACTTGGAATTTGATTAAGCTTGCTTGATTCTTCAGTGTGAGAAGGAGCAACAAAGTGGAAGAGTGAGCTGTTTTTAAAGAGGAACCGTGTAACATGCAACAGACTGTCATTATGTTCACGGACTCCCGCAGTATTTTTGAGATACTGAAACAAAACACAGCGTTTGGAAACCGCCCCCCAACCCCGCCCCGAACAACACAGTGTAGTTTTCGTGTCTCAGCTCGCATCCGCGCCCGGCCGGCCTCTCCAGCGCTCCCTGGAACGTCTTGGCTGCGCAGCGCTGTCTGTTGCGTTCGTTTTCTGAGTTTGCCACCACACAGAGAGCCTCTTTCTTTTGCTCAGACGTCTCATTATACAAATTCTTGCTGCCAACGGAGCTGACCATACAGCTTTTATTTAGGGTGTAGGCAAAACAGTGTAAAGACTTTTAAATATTAATGTGATCTCTGAAGTAAATAGGACCAGAACCTAGTATTCTACAACACGTGTGACCTTCAGTTAGTAATTTTTGAGCAATCCAAAATATTTGGAACTTGTTTCTCATCTATTTTACATTTTGGAAACAGTTCGGTCATTGAATTTTATGGAGTGATCCATTCTCCTGAAATATAACTCTAGTCTGTGGTGAGAATTACGACTAATACTGAGATACACATTTTTAATTCATTTAGCAGATGAGCGCTAGCTAGGTTCTTTTTGAATATTCAGATGAGATGAAGAACTGAAAGAGAAGCAAATGTAACTTTCCATTCCAGGAGGCATGGAAGCACAAGGCCGTTTTCGGTCACTGGCACCAGTCAGAAAATGCTGGCTGCATGTCAAGGGTGTGAACATGGCTCCCGGTCGAGGTGACACGGGGCGAGCAGGCACTCAGCGGACCTCTCCCAACCTGATAGGAACGCCCTTGTTGCTGTGGGACTTTTGGACATGACCTTCAGGTGGCCTGTGATGCCTGAGGTTGGCTGCTATGGATTTGTGAGTCCCATGGTGGAGGGTGTCGCGGGGACCACAGAAGGTTTGCTGTTGTCGAGGGGACCCGCAGACAGGTAGGGCTCCCAGATGCTCTGGGCTGAGCTGAATCACTCAGCCATCTAGATAATGGGTGTTTTTCTGAGGAGCCAGGCACCAGACTGTTTGTCAACATGGCAGTCATTCTTTTCTCTTAGCAACTTGACATGATCTTGACATTGAGGATGTGTGTCTTTCCCCTGCTCTTTCGAATTGAGTCAACACAAGAGATGCTGTTAAGCTTCACAATAGGTATGATTTATGTGGCTCTTACCATGTGGTACATCTTTTTGTCAATTAATTGTTAAATGCCAAGGAGAAAGATGAAAGATGAAGGCTTACGGAGTTTAACTAACACGTGCAGACTAGTGAGGAGACAGAGCTGAGATTCACACCCATGCCTTTCCGATGCGCTCTCCCGCCAGCTGAAAATAGAAGTGCCTATAGAGGGGAAGGAGCTGTCGCGTTTGTCTGACACAATTTTCTTTTTCTGAGTAAGGGCTTGTTATCTCATTATTCAACTACCTGTAATGTAATTACAATCAGTTTTAATGTTGCTGATGATTTGCAGTGTCCCCTCAAGTTACATCTGTGAAAACTGAGGCCTTGATCCACCAACAAATTGTTAGAACTGCCCTTTCATTTTTGTTTCCAGCCGTATCACCTGGGATCTTTCATCAGCTTCTGGTGATGGCTGGAGCTTTGCAAGTCTGTCTCTGTCTGTCTGTCTGTCTGTCTCTCTCCAAGGTCAGTGTTTGATTCTCTTATGCACACCAGGCAGCATTCTTATTGTACAAATACTTACTGTGTATTTCTAGTATATTTCTCTTACCTGTCTACTGAGTATTATTGATTTTTGTCTTCATAATTCTTTCCATCACTGCCAGTGTTCTTCATCCTTTGTGCAACATATTTTTTAAAATGTCATTCAATAGGCTTACTCTAGAGTTATTGATTTCTCATTCTTAGCTTATTTCTTGTTATTTTTCTTGTAATTATACAGCTTATTGTGCTTTCTAGAATGTGCATCCCTTCTCCTCCCCGCTCCGGCGGTTGTTTTGTAACTTCTCGGGGGATTATTTTGCTGTGTTTTTCCATCTCTTTGTCCCCAGCTCTGTTCCAGACTGTTTGGAATCTGGGCTGAGGTATGGTGGAGCAGAGCCCAGGCCAGCTGCCTGGGGAAACCCACAGGGACTGACAGGGCCTGGGTTTATGTAACCACTCAGGGTTAGTGCTGTGTCATCCTCTCCCTACCTGTCTCAGCGGCCCCTGCCAGCTCCACGCCAGGCTTTTCACCAGTGCCTGCAAGTCGGCCAGGAAGCGGAAGAGCAGGGCCCACCACATCAGGGGTGCACGGTTGGCCTCTGTGGCCCCTGGTTTCATAGGAGAGTAATGGGCTCCATTCATTGACAGGCATACTGGGCTCGAACTAGGCATCTAGTAGTTACTGTCTCAGACCTTGCACCCACCCTGCACGATTAGTTACTACCTATGTTTGATCGCCGGCTGAGTCTTGCTAAAAAGCACAGTTTGTGAATGGGTGCGCCTGGGTGCCAACTCCTGTCTGTGTGACCCCACAGTCTGCACTGTTTCTGTCCCAGCATATCTTTCTCTGCCAAAACGAACTTGATCCTTGAGCATGTGGATTAGATCCTTCGTGTCCTCATTAGGGGGTGTCTTAGGTGTTCCCTACCATTGTTTCTTGATACCAGCGCATCATGCTCCCTAGAGTTACTCATTTCTCCCTGTGTGATTCATTAATAATCCCAGAACATTGCTGCCTTTGTTCATTGTATCAGAATCAAGTAAACCGCAGTCTTGTTTCCCAGCTTCCCATCACAGTGAGAGCAGGCCTAAATTAATTACAACATGTTGCTCTGATAATCTGATAATATAAAATCAAGGTTATTGACTATTATTTCCCTTTTAATTAACTCACACGAGGTTTTTAGGTGGATCCTTTCCCTTTATTGCTGCTGGTGTTTTCACTCTCGGACCGGTGTCTTGCCTGTGCTGTCTTACAGTTTATAAGGGGTCTTTATTTATTGAGGATATTAATGCTTTCTCCCTTATGTTTGAAAATAGTTTCCTAATTAGTTGTTGGCTTTTATTTTTTAATAACTTTTGGTGTTTACATGTGTTTAATTTACTAATTTTATTTAGCATTTTAACTTAGTCAATAATTTATAATATTTAAAATTATTAAAATTATTCAGTAAATAATTTATTATAAATATATAGTTTTCTATGTAAAAATAAGTTTACTAATTTAATTTACTGTTTTTAATTTTTAAACTTTTAACTGTATCTTTTATGTGTGTATTTGTGATTTCTGCCATAATTTTAGGAAGTCTTTCCCTATACAGAAAGAGGGGAAATATATTTAACTATGTATTTTTCTAGCTCCTCTATTATTTACTTGGAATTTACTTTGGAGTATATTTGTAGACTTAAAAACGCCTGACTAGATTCCTGCAGAGATAATCGGTTGACCCAGCAATATTTCTGTTGAATAAGCAACCACAGACATTTGTCACTACTTCATTGTGGATTTGTGTTTTACCTGTCTTAGGGTCTGTTTCTATGTTATTTTATTTATCTCTTCCTTGTTTACTCTGGAATCACACTCTTAATTACTGTAGCTCTGTAATGCTTTATTATTTGAGAGGTAGTATTTTTCCTTCTTACAGTCATTGTCTGAAACTTACCTATTTTAGCCTTTTAATTTTTAAAATATACATTATATGAGTCATTTTGCCAACTTCTTTATCCTCTGCCTTTCTGACCTCCCGCTCCTGCCCTGTAGCAAAACCAACAAAATAAAAGCCAAAAGGAAGCAGATGGCTCGGGGAGTTCCGCTGGAATTGTGTAAAAGCAATAAAACGATTTAAGGCAGAACTGTACTTGTGTGACAGCTATCTAGAAAGACACTTTCCTTTCACACGAAAGCTTGTTAACTTTCTGTATTTGCCTAATTAGTAATTGTGTCAGGTCCGAGGCGGTCATCGCTGCGTGGGCACCAAAGACCTTGCAAGGCAGGTCTCTGCGGTGCAGCCTGCACGTGGCCCAAGTGCCAAGTGCGGCCAGATAGTGTCTCTCCAGCTAGAATGTTTTTTATGCTTTTAAAGGGTCGTAAAATAAACCAAACAAAAATATTCGACGAAAACCTATGTGGCCCACAAAGCTTAAAATACTTACTATCTGGCTCGTTACAGATAAAATTTGCTGGGGGCGCTGCACAGCAAAACACTGGCAAGCAAACAGGAAGCATGTGGAGTTCACATGTCAGTTCTGAGTCATAGCTTTCATTCACTTGCTCCCTCCTCAGCACATTGGCTGGGAAGTTTGTTTGTTTTTAATGCCTTTAAGATAACCTTATGTGAGGATATGAGTGAATGCTTACAGGTGTTGTTTCTTTCTTCCTTTATTTTCTCCCTGTGTCTTAAAATGTTTTTTTTATACGTTCATAAAAATGCTTTGAGTGTGTATTGCAAAACTTGAAACTGGCTACTTCCTTTTGAGAGATCACATCTGCTTGTGGGAACATCTCACTTTAATGACCTGGCCCCTGGAGTAGGGCAGGCGAAGTCAGCAACTGCCAGGGCAGGAACCCTGAAAGGCTCCGGGGAGAGTCCCC
Organism: Carollia perspicillata; assembly: GCA_004027735.1. Lineage (NCBI taxonomy): Eukaryota > Metazoa > Chordata > Mammalia > Chiroptera > Phyllostomidae > Carollia > Carollia perspicillata. Next base: position 4,111 of record PVKM010031259.1, on the reverse strand, counting down.
AGGTGGGCTCCATGCTGCAAACCCCAGCAGCAGCACCGTTTTGTAGAAATCGTAATAGGAGCAAGGCATTTTGTTAACCTGCGGTAATCTGGTTTACTATTTGCCTAACTCGTGTTAATCTAAAAACAAAAGGCCAAAATAAGAGGCCACAAATCCTTATTTGGGATTAAAAAATTGCAACTTGGGGAGCGCCGATTTAGGCAGAAACCCAAACTGTGTCTGGATTACAGGGCGAAGGCAAGGAGTTTGTATGAGAAAAGGAAGGGAAATGATTACGTAAGGAGAAGAGAGACATTTCTCGTGGTGCTAACAAGTTGAATTATTTTCTTCAGCTACATGCATGGCTAATTCCTGATTCTGCCTTCAGAAAGAGTCTATAATCATCAGTCCTTGTGGTGAAGATGTCTGCTTTCCTGTTAGCTTTGCAAAGGGCTCTTTGTAATGCAGTGTTGCTGTGGCCTAGGCCAAGGTTATTTTGCCCATTCAAACATTCCAAAGGTTCAAGGAGCAAGACGGTGCAAGCAGTTCTCCTGGAGTGGCTGCTCTGGCTCCCTTTAAAAATGGCTGCACTTAGGTCATTTTGTTCACATTCCCATTTGTTTTCACTGGAGAAAGTCCAAACTCCCCTGAGGATGGAACATGGGGTGTGTGTCTAGCCGGCTGACTTGAGGATCAGTCCAGTGGAGGCTTTTGGGTTTCTTCAAGGAGCTTGAAGACGTTTGCAAGGTCTTGGGAGGAGACGAGTGATTGTTAGAAACAGAGCCAGAGACGATCTACTGGTAACAGTTACTGGTAATGTGGGTAGAGTCTATGTGGAAGGGAAACATTAAAACCTCAAGGAAGGAGAGACTTCAGAGAGATGAGCCAGAAAACTGACACTGATACTGCTTCTGTTTCAGATGCTTCCACTGGTGCTGAGACAATAGCAGGAGAGGAAGCAGCGAGGCTGGTTTCGTGTTTAAGCAGCCTGAGTCTCATGGGGCAGGTCCAAGCTAAGGGGTTCCATGAGAGTTTCCCTTCTGTTTCTTAGGCAATATAATTGTTCAGGCATTGAATCCAGCCTTTTGAATCATCTGAAAGAAAAAACAACCAAAGTATAAGTCTTAAGCCCATAAGTTTACTTTTGAAATATAGAAGGTGTTTGCTAGAAGTCTCATATCTTTTTTCCCCACCAAATGTAGAATTATTCAAGAGTAATATAAGGTCCTGCAGATTTTGGTTAATAGAATTTGCAGCAGGCAAGTCAGGCGAAGACCAACTTTCACGGAAAAACTTCTAAAGCAAAGTTGTTGGAAATTTAAATTAGATTTGAGTGTGACAGATCGACTACTGAGAAATGCTGTAGTGCCTTATTGTTAAATTCTGCATGAATCGGCCTAGAATTAAGGGTGTTGTTTTTTCCGTTGCAGTGGGGTTCTGATTTTGAGTTTGAAGTCCAAGTATATACACTTTCCAGATGCAATTATTGTACCCCAGTAAACGAAAACATGGCTGTCTCAGGGAACATGTCTAGCAGCAGTTTGGTGTTCTGTCAAGAATATTCCAGCAGCTGAACTCTAAGGAGTCTTTGGAGAAATTCCTGCCTCAGAAAAGTATAGTTTTAAGAATCAAGGAGAAAACAGTAAGATTAAAATACTGGGAGGGTTATATGTGTATTTATAAATACAAATATATATTTCATGAAGTGAGCTGGATATACAAATATTTCTTGTTACTGCGATGCCAGGTCTGGCGTGTGCTGGGTGTGATGTGAAATGTTAGTGCCGATAAGACTCAGGGTGGGGCAAAAGTAGGTTTGCAGTTGTCCGCATGGACATTGCTCTAAAAGTCAATAAATTATCATTTGTTTATAATTATTAATATGTTGATATATTGATTATTTACAGGAATGAAATAATTAACAATGCAACAGCAGTAATTCGAGAGTAAACTCTGTGTTTCGCACACTCATGACTGTAAACCTGCTTGTGCCGCACCCTGTGTTTGCCGACTAGGTTGCCTCTGCTGGAAATCAGCACTCTCTCCCCGGTGCATCTTTGCCGTGTCTGCTCAGCCAGCTGTGTCGGACATTGAGCGTTCTCATCAGTGGGCAGGACGGTGTAGCGAGTCCCGCGCGTGGGCAGGGCTGGGGCCCCGGGGGGGGCTCCCTGGATGGCTGCTATGGCGGGTCAGGTCCTTGCCAGGGCAGCCTTTTCCTCTCCAAGTCCCTGGAGCAGTCCACACCTGTTTACGGAGAATTGTGCCCAAACTGCCTCCGAAGGGGCGTCTGGATAATTTTTAAAGACATACTTTTTCCTTGGGGCTGTACGAGCTCCAGTCTCTGCATATTCAGCTCCTATTCATGCCTTGCACGTTGTAGATGCTCAGGAAACACCTGCTGAGGGACTTAATGGACTCTAAATTAGGCGTCTTGAGATTATGATCCTAGTTCTCACGTTTTGCCACTGTATAATTATAATAATGGGGCTGACTTCATTTACTGGTGACTGGACAAGGCATTGTATCAAGAACTTCCTCCAAATTTCGTTTGATTTTCACCACAAACCATGAGGAATGTATTAATCGCCATATGTTAAATTCTGTGGTCAGAGCCCTGCAGTTTCAGTGGTGTCCACCAACAGGGCAGAGTCCACTGCAGCCTGGACAGCAGCACTCCATGAGGTGACTCTGCGACCCAGGCTGCTTTCATGTCAGCCTGACTCTGCCACCTCAGCCCAAGGCTGGGTAAGAGAGAGACTGCAGCGTCGTGCATTGCCCAAGCCTGGACGTGACGTGCCGTACAGCCGTTTATGTTTCATTGGTCAGAGCCAGTCCCATGGCGCCACTAACTGCAGGGCGGTGAGAAGTGCCGTGTTCTGTATGCTGGGAAGGGGAGGAAGCCCAGGGATCGGCAGGTCCATTATACAATTACCCCCATGTTACAGATGATACAACAGAGGCCAGAGAGGATAGGTTAGTTATCGGAAGTCAACAGCTGATCTGTGGCAGAGGAAGGCCTGGAGTTGAGATTTGTTTGTTTTCAAAGCCCATGCTAGGCCACCATGCAATACTACTTTTATGAAGGAAATTAATTTGCTCCTAAAGAAAACTTGCCCTTAATGAGGGGGAGAATAATAAGAAGTATTGGGTTTGGGGGTTTTATAGAAGGATTCCATCACTGACTCTCTTTATAGCCACTTCTCTGGGCGGATTTCTTCACAGGGAAATAACGACTACTTTGGCAGTGAAGTAATGCATAACGCAGCACCTGGAGAGGCACGAGGTACTGGCGAAAGGTGTGACGGTGGCGCTGCTGACACCGGCTTTATGCGTTGGTCTTGTGCAGGTCTGTCCACAGGTAACAAGCTTCACGGTTGTGACAAGAAAATAAACCCTTTACCAGTCTTGGTACCTTTAGCTGCTTTCCTTACAAAATCATATATGTTACAACATAAAACTTAACTTTATTGGCCTAATCTTTCAGACATTTCATTAGATTGAAATGATATTCCGTCTCAACTAAACTGATTCGTTTTCGCCTTCTAATCACCACCGCCCTACCTTTTTATGATATGTTTCAGTGAACTATTCTTTTAAAAGTGAGATCCCAAAGAACACTCCCAGGTGGTGCAAATGGAGGCGTCTGTAAATTCAGGAACCTCTTTAATGCTGTGCCGTGTGTTTGCGGTGGCATGGAGGAGGTCAGAGCAGCTGCATGTTGTCAGTGGCCTAATTCAGAAAAGCAGCCCTCTTCCCTTGCAGGTGTGGAAGGAGAGGGACTCTTTTTTGTCAAAATGTGTCAAATTACTTGGCCCAGCTTCCTGTCGCTGGGAACGCGGGGTAATGTTGTAGTTCTCAGTGCAGATTCGTCTGCTGTTTTGAGTACCCCCCAAGCCTGGCGTTTTCTGTGCATCTCTCCTCCCAGTACCCCCTACAGCCCAGCTATGTCAGCACACGTGGGGCACTGGGTGCCCTGGTCCTCTGTCAGTCCCGCCCCACGTCCCTTCGGATGTGCTCAGTAGACTTTGACGATTCTTCGACTTATTCTTGGCAGCGGTTCACAGTGTAGGGAATAATCAGATTAGGAAAGAAAAAGCTTTCTGTGGAAATTTGGGAGCAGAATTTCCATTAA
>PVKM010031258.1:0-16902 GCA_004027735.1 Carollia perspicillata | reverse complement strand
AAATATTTCAAAGCCATAAATTAAATGTTTAAATAACTCTATTGAGATATCTTACATACACAAAAATTGTGTATATTTAAGGGATATATTGTGAAAAGATGACTACAGTCAAGTTAAATGGGTTATCTACCACCTGACGTAGTCACCATTGCGTGTGAGTGAGAGAGAGAGAGGGGGTAAACAAAGAAGCTAAGGCTACAGTGTGTATGGGAATGCTGCAGGTCAAAAATAGCCTTGACAATCTTATAGATAATACATTTGATAAATTTACATTAGTGGATATCAAGACATATCATAAACATACTAATAAAACAATACGGTATTTAGAAAAGGAGAAACAAGTCAAGGGAACATTGTGAAGAATTCAGAAACAGGCCTATACCCAAAAGAACATTTGATTTGGGACAATAATGGTCCTACCCAGCGTAGGGGAAGGGCGGTCTTTCCAATAAGTGACACTGCATCAATTAGCTAACTAGATATGGAAATAATGAAATTCGATACCCAAACATCAATTCCAGGTGAATTAGAGATCTAAATGTGAGAGGTAAGGCATCAATGGCTTCTAAAAGATAGCATGCGAACATCTCTCTGAAACTGAGGGATGAAGAGATATTGACAACGCAACATAAAAGCACTGAACACAAAAATATTTACAAATGGACTTCATAAAAATTAAGTTCTGTTTATCAAAAACATCATTTGCAGAGTATTAAGCCAGAACATATTTTCTATATGTATATCTTGCAGGATTCAGATCTATACTATATAAAAGAAAGTCCTACAAATAAGTAAGAAAAATATAGATTACAAAATAGAAAAATGGGCAAGAAATTTGAGTAGGCACTTCACAAAATGGAATATTCAAATGGCCGACAACGGCCAACATGTGCTTTAGTCATTAGGGAAATGCAAGTCAAAACCCCAATGAAGTATAAAAGCACATTTACCAAACTGGCTAAAAATTTCTAAACGATCAGCAGTATCAAGTTTAGGTATAAATGTAGACCTCTTATACTTTGGTAATGGCAATGTAGATTGGTACAACCACTTTAGAAAATTTATTGCAGTGTATATTAAACTTAAAAAAATCATATTCAGTAACTCCTGGATACATACCCAGTAGAAATACTTACATATAAAGTCCATCCAGAAGGTATCCAGCCATGTAATATAAAAAAGACATTTATTAAAGAAGATACAATATACAAGAAATATTGTATGCCTCAGTCCAATGACACCTCAGTCCCCTTTAAAGTAGGCACCTTGGGACCTCATGCAATTCCCCCAATTGCCATCAGCTGCCCCATAATATTTTCCTGAATTTCATCAATAGTTTGAAATCTCTTCCCTTTCAAAGGTGATTTCAGTTTTGGGAAAAGCCAGAAGTTGCAGGGTGTCAAATCTTGGTGGTAGGGGGGCTGAGTCACCTGGGTGATTTGATGTTTCACCAAAAAACTTTGCATGAGATGTGATGCATGAGCAGGTATGTTGTGTGATGAAGCTTCCAATCACCAGTTTCCATTCCTGATGCCTTCTGAATCATCTGAATAGTTTCTGAGGAGGAATGTTCACGCTTAATGCAAAATTTGATGCAGATTTGTTGCTGTACTCACTCATTTTGAATGTGACAGCCACACAGTATACATGCTTACTCAACAGCATCTACCACCCCCACCAACTAGTACAGTGAAGTTGTCATTGTTCACACATGTGCATTCTGGTCACTCTCCTTGGCCGCCAGGTTACATCAATGTCACACACAGTGTTCTGGTTATATTAACAATGGCTGGACTTTTTCCAGACAGACCTTTGTATATGTATCAAAACAATGGATAAAAACGTTCATAGCAGTATTATTTGCAATAGCCCCAAATTGTTCATCACTAGTAATAAAGATAAATATATTGTCCTATAGTTACACCATGAAATGATGTTCAGCAATGAGAATGAAGTACAACTACATGCAACAGTATGGATGAATCTCATTGATTATATTGCATGAAAGCAAAACTGTTACCATAGAATGAGCAACCAGAGGGGAAATAAAGGCAAGACCCTCACCATTACAATCTAACAAAGAACTTAATACAGGAGGCTGGAAACAAAGGCTCACACATTGATCCATTAATCCTGAGCCTGATGCATAACTCTGCCAGGCATTCTGAGCAACACAAGTAAAGTATGATAGTGCAGGAGAGGAGAAGCCCTTGAAAGTCTGTGTACATCATCTCTACTAGCTGGGCAAAGGAAAACCTTGAGACTGTGTATTCATCCCAAAGCCTGGAAGGAGAGGGGGTCCACAGTGCCTAAAGAAAGGGCCCATAAACAACTTGGCTTAACTGCCTGCCTCCCTTCATGTATGCAAAATGAACAAATAGAGTCTCGAGCAAGATAAGGATATGGGCTAACAGACCCCCACACATACCTACGTTTGGGTAGTTATGCCTCCCTGGAAGGAAGCTGGCACCACCTTTACCCATCAATCAATATGTAACTCCCCCACCCCATCCCACCAACTATATACGGTAAGTCCTCAGAACAAAGTCTTGACTCTTTTTGCCACACGAGGGGCCTCTGACTGCTCAGTCTTTGGTAACCAGGCCCCTGGTCACCCCCCTATTGGTAACCCATCTTCTAGGCACCTGGCCTCTGGCCGCCCTTGCTTTTGCCTTCCCATGAAAACTTAGCACTAATAAACCTTGCTTACATGCTAGTTGGCCACCTGATCTGTAATTCTTCACCACATCAGTAAGAAGAGGTGAGTGTCTCTCATAACAAAACAAAATAGCATGTTCTACTTCATAAAGTTAAAAAACACACAAGCTAACCCACAGTGCAGATGTTTGACGTGGCTACCTTTGGAGTAGAAGAAAAAGAATGACCCAGATGGGGCGTTAGCAGGGTGTCTGGGATGCTGACAGTGTTCTTCTGGATTGAAGAAGGTCACTGTGTAGAAATATATTAAGTTGTATAGTTATGATTGATGTAGTTTTGACAAATGTCAAATACTTTGGTTAGAAGTGTTTAAATGCTGTGAAGAAAATAAACAGTAACAGGGCAGAGAACAGCTAGAGGAGGGGTTCAGGGAAGCCCCTGTGAGGATATAATGCAGGAGGGCAGTCCTAAGGAGTAAGAAAGAAGCACATGGCTGGGGGAACATGTGTGGCCCCTGCAAAGAAAGGTGAGTGTATTCCCTCACTGTCACACAGGTACAGGGTTGCTCTCTGCCTAGTTCTTGACTGCTCTTGTCATCTATCAAAGAGCAAGTCTCTGTGACACAAAATTGATGCATTTTGAGAGACTACACGACTAAAGAAGACCCAGAAATAGGGGCTGCTGCCCAGGCGATGCACATGTGTAAGGAGGAGATATCGGAGAAGAGAGAGCCCTGAGGGACAGCATGAAAGCCCTGGCTGAGGAGAAAATGGGGAAAATGACAAAGAAAGGAAGGTGAATTATGAACCTGATCTTGCCTTCCTTCATAACTTCACCTATTTTGATCTCAGAGATCAAGTGCTAGAATCAGGGCCAGAAATATCAAGAAAAAAATTACCAGGAAAGAAGAGAGCATTGAAAATTAGCTGCAAAATATTCAATTACATATGCGTGGACAACATACGTGTGTGTAGACCTGTTTGTGAGTTCACATAAGCAAACCCACGCATGGGAGCTGAGGGGACAGAACATCTAAGTTGGGGGTGTATAGATAGGAAAGACAGAAAGGAGGCCTCCATTAATAAAGGTAATGTGGAAATCAGCCCTGGCTGGTGTAGCTCAGTGGATTGAGCACGGGCGTGTGAACCAAAGGGTGGCGGGTTCGATTCCCAGTCAGGGCACATGCCTGGGTTGCGGGCCAGGTCCCCAGTGTGGGGCGCATGAGAGGCAACCACATGATGATATTCCTCTCTCTCTCTCTTTTTCCTTCCCTGCCCTTCTCTCTAAAAATAAATAAATAAGATCTTTAAGAAAAATAAAGATAATGTGGAAATCAGATACATAACTTTTTTAATTTTAAATTTTTTATTTAATTGCTCTTCAAGTACAGTTGTCTTCGTTTGTTTGACATCTTCTGAGAAAAAAAAAAACTAACCATCTTACAGACATTTGGCAACTTTTATCAAAATTATACCATGCACAAAAATTAAGAGCTGATGGACCAAAAAGGGAATGCAGTGAAGATGGAGTCTCCGGTATGCCTCCCTAGGTACCATAACTGGTATTATGAAGAAATGAATGAGTTGCATTCAGAAACCATGACAATGACAAAAAAAAGAGAAAGAAGAAGAAAATCATACTATACTGACCTTCAGTAACATTTTTGCATTATTTAGAAAGCATGGGATATATAACTCCCCTACATAAATCAGCTAACATACAAATCTTGAGTATAGATGTGTTCACACTCATAAGTTAAAAATGTCATAGAGAAAGTGAAGATACCAAACTTCTGAGCAACACAAAGATACATTCACACACAGCTGACTCTGCCAGGTATTCGAGAGGGTGCCACAGTGTAGTGAGTCAATTCTCCTCCATGCCTGTTACTGCAGGAGTGTGTTGTGCTCAGAAAAGCTCCAAACACATCAGTTTGGCAGTAGAAAGAGTCTGAAATAAGAAAATATAAAATCCAAAGACAGTTCATAGAGTTCTAAAATTATCACAGTGTTAAACTCTCTAAAATCCACTTTTCCAGGTGTGAGCCAGATGCTATAAGATTATTTTAAGGTACTTCTGTAAGGACTTTCCTTTCAACATATTCTCAAGAATTATATATCGATGATTCACACTTGTGTTGAACACATTCCATATTGCCAATGTAGAAGTTACTCCTAAGAAAAATTAAACAAAGGCGTTTGAAGGTTTATTTGAAAGGGTATTTTTGAGGGGGGAGGGAGAGGAGGGAGTCATTTATTTTGTAGCATTTCAAGGGAAAAATCTGAAAACAAATTAAAATATACAGCAATATCACAATTATTAAAAAGTAATCACTGATATTAATCTAGAGCTTGTAAAGCAGTAAAAAAAGTCATAAGGCATATTTTTATTTACAGAATTCTTATTACATGAGGTAAGATTCAGCTCATTGCAATAAAAGAATTTTTCCTGGGGCAAACAAGTAGGAAAGAGCTGGGAAAAGAAATTCAGTATCATAAAATATACAAATGACAAACCCCATTGTCTTTAGTAAACTTGCATAGGTGTAGCCCAACATAACAAAAAAGATTAATAAATATATAACATACATTTTATGGTAAGGTTGAACAGAAATAAATTTTATTACACCATAGATGAAACTAGAGAAATATCTGGATTTCTTTCCCAAAATTTCCCACTAAGCCTATGTCCTAGAAATAAACATTTGAAAAATGCAGTATACTTTTATCTTATTGAAAACGTAAATCTGTGAGTGCGGCTGTCACAGGTATCTTCACGCCACAACGTGGGGGACTGGCGCAAGGCCTAGCCCAGGGAGTGCCCTGGATGTGCACCCGCATGTCCATTAGGGGGCGAGTAACCGGGAAAACAGTGGTATAGTGCCCTGGCATTTTTCTAGGCTGATTGGGATGTAGCAGGATCCTCCCTCTGACTGTTCTTACTACTTTCCAATGACTGCAGCAGAGAAATTTCACCTTGTGGCTTTTTATACTCTAGGAAACGATGCATCTCAGGGGACTAGCCATGGCTCTCAGCTAATTCCATCCACGCCAATGATGCGTTTGCCAGATGTATGCTGGGGAGAAGCTTCTATAGGCTGTCTACCACGCAGTTGTCATGACTTCATTACACAGAATCTCCAGGACCACACCCATGAAGACCCTCCCAAGATAAACTGCCCTTCTCTCCTCTCCCTTTTACCATTTCCCCACCTCTGCTTCCTCTCCATGTGGGGCTCTTTCCCAGATTCCCATTTCTGACCTCTCACTCTGTTACACTTTTCTCATTTCTTGTTCTCTTCACCGTCTTGTTGTCTTCCTCTTTGCCTCTGTTTCTTCCTCCATTTCCTCCCCCTCTGACCCTTCTTTTATCCTACCTTCCTTTCTATTTCCTGTCGTTCATCAACTCGGGGTATTTTGGTGGATGGACGCCTCTCAGCACATTCTCAGCACAGCCTATTTCAGCAGCTCTCCTCGGTGTCACGTATTTGCCCCACTCACTATACATCTTGGCCTTGGCCTGAGCTGACCCTTTGTATCCCAAACACACCATGCCCTTTAGGAAGGTAGAGTGGGTTAGACAGGTAGACAGCTTATAGGGATTCAAATCAACAGGTAGATTCAAATCATCATTGATTTGAATAGGATTGATTTACTACCATCAGCAATACATTTAGGCCAGATTTTTCAAGGGCCCTGCCTTTTCAGAGTCTCCTATTTTTAAGGCTTCTGTTTTATTTATGCTTAAAGCCAGTAAATTGTTTTCTGCAAAACAGGAGGGCAAAAGCTAATTTTATCTCATTAAAATGGAGACTGTTCCTTTGAAAATCTGGTCAGAAATATTGATGAAATTGTTCCATTCACCAAAGCTCAAAAGATCAAGAGAATGTACATCTTTAGGAGAAAAAAATGACAAGTGTCATGGCTACAATCCAATGATTCAGACAGATGACAGAGCCAGCAACTGATCTCACTGTGATGAGTTACCAGGGCTTGGCTATCAGAAACGAAATGGCTAGGATAAAGTAACACTAAAGTATGCAAATGCATCATCTCCCCAGCACTGTTCTACTATCTGTAGGAAATAGCTCAGAGTCAGACTCCAAGAAAGAAGGCCCCTTGGGCTTCTGTTGGTGGGTGCTGTGCTCATGGAGTGAATGCAAACATGGCCCCATGTGCCCACGGCCTTGGAATGTACACTCCCTCTTCTGAAATTAACAGTAACAATTATAGGATAATGAAAACTGCGCTACTAGATCGTGTGCCCACTCTCCCCCTCCCCCTTCGCCACTCATAGAGCTTATCGGTGTTGATCTTGACAGAATTTCAAATGAAGCCAAATTCTCTGATCCTGCTCAAATCAGACAAGAAGTTATCGCCTTCATGTTTCCTTACTGAATCCTATTAGCTGTTTCATGATTCCCAATTCAGCATGTGAACATGGCATTCTTTTCTGTGATTAACCCAAATTAAAGTTTACATTATCTGCTTTTTTCCAGTTTTTCTTACTGGATGAAAGAAGCATGCTTAGCATTCAGTGGAAATTATGATAATGAAAATGACCCTAGCCAGCCATGCTGGCAATAAAAATATGTGGTTTGCTAATTACAAGAGGGAAAAAAAAAAGCCATTATGACAGATTAAAATCTTTATCCTTTAAAGATTTTAAAAGCAAGAGCAGTGTTTCTTTGTCTGAAGGGTATCTTTAAATCAGTGGTTCCCTTTGCATAAGTGTCCAAGGAATCTGCCTTTGTTGCTTGACGAATTCAATAGAAATGTCTAGTAATATAAAAAAATATTTAAAATAGGTAAGGGCACTATCTGAAAATGAAAAGAATGCCAGTCAATTGTTTAAAATGTATAAGGATTTGTTTTCAAGTTCACACACACACACACACACACACATCTCATAACATTTACATTTTCCCAAATGATCACAGAATGCTCACATTGAAGAGAACTTTAGAGATCAGCCAGTGGTTTTCAAGTTTAGCTCCATCAGAAACAATGGGAGGCCTTGTTTAAACACAGGTGATGGGTTCACCCCCAGAGACTCTGATTCAGCAGACTTTGCATTGCAAGTATAGGTGATACTGCTGCTGTTGCTGCTTCAGCTACTGCACTGTGAGAACCTCTGAGCCATGCCACACCGCTTGGTTTACAACAGAAAAACCTGCAGTTTCAATACTAATTGGCCCAATGCTAAACAACTTGTGAATGCCTGAGGTAAGAAAAGCACCTGGTTCTTCTTGCTCCTAGTTTCAGTCTTGGTCTCCCCCAGCACTGCTTCTCAAACTCTAATGTTCATGTGAATAACCTGGGGAAATCAGTGATTCGGTAGGTCTGGGCTGAGACCCAGGCTTCCACATTTCTATCCAGCTCTCAGGTGCTGTCCTTGAATTATCTGGAACACAGACATACTTTGAGTAGTGAGGTCCTACACTGTGTTTTTCAACAGTGTTGTCTTCTTTATGTGAATTATTTATATGCAACAAATGTAGACCAGAGTTTTTTCTAATAAGTGTTATTTTAGAGCAGTTTTAGGTTTACAGAAAATTTGAGCAGAAAGTACAAAGTTTGCCCATATACTTCCCCTCCCCATCCATGCACAACCTTGTTCCCTAGCAACATCCTCACCAGAGAGGTACACTTCTTACAATTGCAGAACCTACACTGATGCATTATCACCCAAAGTCTGTAGTTCACATGAGGCTTCACAATTATTGTAAGCTCTATCTATGGGTTTTGACAAACATATAATGACATGTGTCTACTATTATTGAGTCATACAAAGTAGTTTCACTGCCCTAAAATCTTCAGTGCTTTGCCTATTCATCCTTCCCTTCTGCTAACCACTGATCTTTTCTTTTTACTGTATCCATTGGTTTGCCTTTTCTAGAATGTCATATATTTGAAATCATACAGTATGCAGTCTTTTCAGTTTAACTTCTTTCACTCAGGTTCCTCCATGTCTTTTCATGGCTTGATAGCACATTTCCTTTTAGCGCTGAATAACATTCTATTGCCTGCTTGTACCACAGTTTATTTATCATTCGAATGCTGACAAACATCTTAGTTGCTTCCATGTTTTGGCAATTATGAATAAGCATCCCTGTGCAAGTTTTTATGTGGACATAGTTTTCAACTCCTTTGGGTATATACCAAGGACTGCAATTACTGGATCAGATGGTAAGAGGGCGTTTAGTTTTGTAAGAAACGGCCAAATGGTCTTTCAAAGTCGCTGGAGTACCTTACATTCCCACCAGCAATTGTTCCGCAGTCTCACCAGCATTTGGTGTTGCTCAGTGTTGCTCGGTCTTCCAGATTTTAACCATTTTAGTGGTGTTAGCGATATCTCACTTTTATTAAGATATTTTGCCATTATTAAATCAGTTGTGGGGTTTTTATTTTGAGTTTCAAGAGTTCTTTTTATATTTTGGATTTTAGTCCTGTATAATATATGCCTTTTGCAAATGTTTTCTGCCAGTCCTGGCTTGTCTTCTCATGCTCTTGATAGATATTCTTTTTTTTTTTTTAAGGCAAAAGGCCTTATTTCTTGCTTAGGTTTATATTCTTTCATAAAGTTAAGCTTTACTGATTGGCACTAATTCTATATTAAGGAGGAAGGATGTGAATTTTAAAAATATCATTTAAACTACCATTTTACTATTTCAGAAGGAGAATGTATTCTGAATATGCTGAGTATTTTTTGTGGATGTGTTAAAACTGTTTTAGTGAATAGTTATTAAATAGCCACTTCTAGCTTTTTTATGTATCCATTTATTCAGGAGTATTTATTACAAGTACTTTCCCTGTGCCTGAAACTTGGAACATGAGAGTCATAAGACCCAGTGTCTGCCATCAAGTCTAGTCAGGAGGGCAAGTGTGAAATGAAGTGCAGAGTGCGCTGTAGTAGGTGTTAACAAAGCAATATATATACAGGAGTGGAAAAAATACTAGAGGGAAAGAGTATTTAGGGATGACTTTCCAGAGGGGGTGACTTCTAAGCTGGGTGTAAAAAGCTGGATACACTTGGGAGTTTGACAGATTTTGAGGTGGGGAAGGAAGGCAAGACAGACGTTCCAGGCTGAGAGGTCGCAGAACGTAAGACTGGAAGAGGAGCGGCCTGAGGACAAAGCATTGAGGAAGGTTCACATTTAGGAAGACGATGGAGAAGGAGAAAGCAAAATAGGGGGAGGGCATCTTCAGAGCTAATTTCTAAAATCAAATATAACCGACTGTCCTGTGCCCAAGCAGACAGAAACAACGAGCACCTGGTTTCTTACCAGTTTCGTAGTCTGTAGAAAATCAACCCACTGTAGCTCAATAGGACGCGAATTGTTAAGGCAGACACGCTAGCTAAAACTTCAGGGATTTACAGGAATTTAAAAGTTGTAGTTTTTAAAACCTATCTCTCTTAAGCAATTCAAATGTAAACCAATATCTTATATAATTGTCCATTTTAAATAAGATACTTTTAAGCAATCCAATAAGACAGAATCAATTGTTTAGACTGTGAGCTTTAGGAGGGCAGGGACTGCCAGTTAAATTCATAATCTCTTAATGTTTAACTAGTATTTTTACTTTGTTCTTGCCCTTTATTTCTTTTAAAACTTATCTGTGTTTTTTAAAGAAAGGTCTTCTTTTCCTTCTGCATTTATTCTCAGCTGAGCTGAGCTGCAAAGCCCTGCTCCTTCAGCAGCCCTGTGCTCCTCAGGGAGCCGTCTTCCTCCAACTCAGACATTTCTGCCTTTCCCTTTCTCGTGTAAGACCTCTACCTCAATTTTCCAGCTCCATTTAAGCTAAAATATCCCTTCTTTCCTGTGTGGACAATTCATTTCTCACCAGTTTATTTTCTACTCTTCAGCTTCCCTGTCCTTCCTTGAGAGAAAGGCCTTTTATAGCTCTCTTAGCTCCTATAGCTTTCTTAGCTCTCGACATAACTATACACAGTGATTTAGAGTTATATTGCAAATTTTCTTCCAAGATGACTTTTTAAATTAGGAGAGAATACTTGTAAATACCCAGACTCTCTTCAAATGGAAACTTAAGTAGGACTCAAACCTATCACCTGCCAATGAACTGATTTTCCTGTTTTCTGTCTAATCTTTTGTCACTATGAACAGTTAAATACTAAACATTGTTACCAAATTGAAAATTATTGAGTATTTAACATAGTTCATTCATATTTATGGACTGGCTATCAAGTTAATTCAGAAATGGTTACTTTTTAAAATGAAAAACATAAATATAGGAAACGAAACTTCTGACACCATTAATCAGAAGGAAGAAAATAATAAAGATAAGAACATTAATCAATAAAATTGAAAACAGATAAAATGATAGAGCAAATCAATAAAGCAAAAAGTTTATTCTTTGAAAAAATCAATAGAATTGATAAATCTCTGGCAAGACTGACAGAGATAAAAAGAAAAGACACAAATCTCCAATATCGGGAATAAAACAGGGGCTATCAATACAGACCGTGAAGATATCAATGATAAAGGACTACTGCAAGCAACTTAATGATCATAAATTTGACAGCTTAGAAGAAATAGACTTAAAATCACATGCTACTAAAACTCAGCCAAGATGAAATAGACAACCTGAATATTCCCACAAACACTACATTGAGTTAGTAATTCAAAAGCTCCTGAAAAATAAATCACTAAGTGCAGGTGGTTTCACTGGAGAAATCTACCAAACATTTAAGTAATTAACACCAATTTAACTTAACCTCTTCCAGAAAAATAAAAGAGGAGGAAATATTTCCCAGGTCATTTTATAGGGATTTTATTACCTTGATACGAAAATCAGATAAAGACAATACAGAAAAAGAAAACTACAGGTATTTCTCATAAACTTAGATTAAAAAAATCCTCAACAAAATATGAGCAAATCAAATGTATGAATGTATAAAAATAATTACATACCATGATCCAGTGGGATTTATTCCAGGTATGCAAGGCTGGTTGAACATTTGAAAATCAACCACTCTACCATATTAATAGGTTAAAGAAGATCATGTCATCATGTCAATGCAGAAAAAGCATTTCACAAATTCCTACACCTAATCATAATAAAAACCCTCAGCAAACTAGGAATGGATGGAAAAATTCTTCAACTTGATTAATGCATCTACAAAACACCTATTGCTAATATCATACTTAAATAGTGAAAGACTCAAGACAAAGATGTCCACTCTCACCATTTTTATTCAACATAGTACTGAAAGTTCTAGCCACTGCAATGAGAAAAAATGGAAGGAAGCAAGGAAGGAAGGGAGGGAGGGAGGGAGGAAAGAAGGGGAAGGAAGGGTAGCAGTCATATAAGAAATCATTTACAGGCATGAGTTCTGGTGGGGGGTAGGGTTTAAGGATGGCATCACTGAAATGCTAGGGCTATTTGGAGTTTCCTGGTCATGTCTGAATAAAAAGAGAAATCAATACTTATCATCAGAGGGCAGTGTAATTAGGAGTAGATCTTTACCAAAGTCAGTGTGAAGACATATCAAATGTACATTTCTTTCAGCTTGGGGCTATTTGTACCTGCTATCTACCATTAATCCTCTAAAGCAGGGGTGTCCAACCTTTTGGTGTCTCTGGGCCACATTGGAAGAAGAAGAGTTGTCTTGGGCCACACATTAAATACACAAACACTAACAAAAACTGACGAGCAAAAAAAAAAAAAGATCCATGCATAATTTTCATGATATCTGCCACCACAGAAAAGCAAAAATGTCCTCACATAATAACCCTAATTATGCAGCGGCCCTTTCGAGAATCTTATAACATCATTGAGCAGGTCCCAAGTTTGTGGTCACTAATATAGAAAATGTATATGTCTGAGTAATAAAACGTAGTGATAAAACTAAGTAATGTCTCAGATAAATTTATGATTTTGTGTTGGGCTGCATTCATAGCCATCCTGGGCCTCATGCAGGCCGCAGGTTGGACATCCTGCAGGGTTTAAGAGACGTGTTAGGATTTTTTCACTTGCATATGAGTTCATTTGAGACAGCTTTTAGATGCTCATTTATACATTTTCATAGTAGATACTTAGTAAAGTCCTAATGTCAGGCAAAGTATCTAGTCACAAATTTGAACTGTTTTCCCCTTTTCCCCAAAATCTGGACACGTGAGTATGTGTGTGTGGGGGGGGGGGGGAGGATGGACTCAGGAGGCGAAAATAAGGGGAAATGATCATATCACACATATGAACTATTGAAAAACTGATATTAACTTTTCTTGAAACTCTAAGAATCACTTCCAATAACTAGGAAGTGACTTCCATTTTAATAAGTAGCCAAACCAAATTTAATGAGCCCTGCAGTTGTAAAGCAGTGTTCAGTTTGACTGTGAGTGTTGAGCAAGTCCAGAACCCGAGTTAGCGATATCTCCAGATAATATTTACAAGCTCAGGTTTTGAAAAAAAAACATTAAAATAGTTAAAATCTGAAAAAAATTAAACATTAAAATGGTTGGCTATTGTTATGCCCTACCTCTATTTTAACTAATGAGTGACTTAATAAAAACCACATAGACGTAAGCTCTTGAAATAGGGACAGGAAGGCCCTTCTCCCTGTTCCCTGCTCCTCCTCCCTTCTAACTCCATAGAGGTATGGTAGATTCATGGAACAGACCTGTTTACATCAGCACGCTTTGAAAAAAGAAACATATTTAGGTTAACATAGAGTGTTTTTAATTTAACCTGATGAGCTGCATTGCAAACAGTCATGCAGATAGGAGGCTTGAGAGTCTTTTTCTTACACATACACATACACACACACCCCCACCCGTTTGATAATCACAAAGCAGACTCTTGTAATCACAAGATTGCAGGACTGAACTCCTTGGGAGACATGCCGTCTAAGAACCCACAACTTCAGAGAAATTTAATTCCCACATTGCCCCATGGAGCTTACCCTCGACTCTGATGAATAGATTTCACATTAACCTTATAAACAAAATGTCTAACCTCTTATTGCTCGGAACAAAAAAAATGACTGTACATTTTCTCAAGTAATCAGCTCCGAGATAAAGACTCCCCAAAGAAAACAATGGTTTATAAGCTGCTGTGGTAATGTCGAATACCAGATGCCATGCAAAAATGTTCAGCTTGAGTTTTCCTCTTCATGTAAGGTCCAGTTCACTCACCTGAATAGAATGGCTTCTGATATACATCATGGGTATGAGATCAGAAATTTCTTCCTTAGATAGTACTTACTGTAGACACATGTGAAAACTGTGTTCCTTAGAGTAGCTGTAGTTACACTGGTTTTAAAGCACGCATAGCTATTTAAGTATTATTGAATACATAGTTTTAAAGCATTGGTTCCAAATTATAAATTGGTCCACATCGGACAAATCACACCACACCAATATGCCTGACAATTGCTCTCAGGGACCAGATTAGAACTCTTTATCCTGACACTCTTAAAGTCTGTGATTACTTTGGTGTCCAAGTACAAACTGAAAGGTAGTTAAAAACAATAGTAAAGGTAACACAGGAGACCAAAGAATCCAAGGAAACCAATTGTGCTGAATCTTTATCTTTTACAAGTGTTAACAGATTGGAATTGTGGGTTTGTAATTTTTGGCAAGCATGTTTATTTTGTACTGATGGAAATATTTGGCTTTACAAAATGTGTTTTAGTCAGGTAGACTCATAACCCAGGCCATCCATCATTGGAGTAATGTCAGGGCTGAAATAGTTTGGCAGGTCGAGGAGAACATGAATTTCCTAGGATGTGTAGCAAAGAGCAGTCCCTGAATGAAAAGGTATCTGGGGTGGTACCACATGGCCCAAGTGCTGATAGCAGCTGCAGGCTATTATCTCCTTCCTCACCCTGAGGCCCATATCTGCAAACTGCAGAGTGACTCAGACCTTCCTGACTGTGTATCAGACCACGAACACCTTGAAAACTGGAAAGAAGTCCTCTGAGGGTCTGGGTTGGCCTGGTTGGGTCTGAACAGGTGGACAACTTGAACCTTTACTGTGCTGGGTAGTCCCAGAGGTTTCATAAGATTGATGGAGCATGGCCCAAGCCTGGAGTGTGTTCCACGATGGTCAGATCAGCCCTCTTGCTCCCCAGCAGAAGTGGCCCTTTATTTCTGATATATAGGACAATGCAGTGCAATAGGTCTGGCCACGCGATGGCTGTGAGTAGGAGGGGGGCTGAGGGTAGATGAGGAGAGAGCACAAAATTTCCCCTGTGGGTTGAACTCAGTATAAACGGCAAAGTCCCGGAGCTGTTCCCTGCATCTGTCTGCCATCACTCATATAGATTAAGACTTTGTCTATATGCATATGCAAAAATCCTCCCTTGCAGGGGGTAGCCAGGCCAGATACAGCATTTTAGGAAGCCTGAGACTATTTGCTGTCACGTGGTGCTGCAATGTTGCTGTTACTGAGCAACAGGAAATAGAATAAAAATGCACTCTTTATGAACTGTACCTTGAGCACCTAAACACCAAGTTCTTCATTCCTGCACTCACATTCCTGCACTCACTTCCATTCAGACTTCCTGCATGGAAGTCTGGCAACCAGCTGATACATCTGTGCTGTGACGGACAATATTAATGGTTAGTTAGGGTCAAATGTGACAATATCTAAAATATCTCCCATCTCTTGAATCTATGAGTTTTCCTTTTTTTAAACAGTTTTTAAATATTATTTATTTATTTTTTATTTTTAGAGAGGGAGGAGGGAGGGAGAAAGAGGTAGAGAGAACCATCAATATGTGGTTACCTCTCATGCACCCCCTACTGGGGACCTGACCCACAAATCAGACATGTGCCCTAACAGGGAATCTAAACAGTGATCATTTGGTTCACAGGCTGGTGCTCAATCCACTGAGCCACACAAGCCAGGGTAACTTTCATTATGCTTAAAGCATCCTTGGCCTTTTATTTATATCCTGGTAGTACTGAGGATGAGCTCCTAATGTACAATTTCAAACATTTAGGTTTGTGGTAAAATTCTTGCACCAGGTGCTTTACCTGTTTCCAGGCTATTTGTTTTGTTTTTGTTCATTTTTAAAAAAACAAAATTTATTGTTATTCTATTACCGTCATTCCAATTTTTCCCACTTTGTTCTCTGCCCAGCCCACACCCTGCTCCCACAGTCAATCCCCACACCATTGTCCATGTCCATAGGTTATTCATGCATGCTCTTTGAACAGTCCCTTCCCTTTCTTTCCACCATTAACCCCCTCCCCCATTCCCTCTGGACACTGTCAGTCTGTTCCATGTTTCCATGTCTTTGGTTCTATTTTGCTCATTTTATTTTGTTCATTAAATTCTTCTTATAACTGAGACCATATGGTATTTGTCTTTTACTGTCTGGCTTATTTCACTTAGCATAATATTCTCCAGTTCCATTCATGCTGTCACAAAAGGTAGGAATTCTTCTTTTCTTTCTGCTGCATAGTATTGCATTATGTGAATGTACCACAGTTTTTGATCCACTCATCTACTGATGGGCACATAGGCTGTTTCCAGCACTTGGCTATCATAAATAGGGCTGCTAAACACAGGGGTGCATAAGTTCTTTTGAATTGGTGTTGTGGGATTCTTAGGGTATATTCCCTGAAGTGGAATCACTGGGTCAAAAGGCAGGCCCATTTTTAGTTTTTTGAGGAAACTCCATACTGTTTTCCATAGCAGCTGCCCCAGTCTGCTTTCCGACCAGTAGAGCACTAGGGTTCCCTCTTCTCCCAGTCCTCATCAGCACATGTTGTTTGTTGATTTATCAATGGTGGCCATTCTGACAGGTCTCTGAGGTGATATCTCATTGTGGTTTTAATTTGCATCTCTCTGATGGATAGTGATGTGGAGCATCTTTCCATCTGTCTATGGGCCCTCTGTATGTCCTCCTTGGAGAAGTGTCTATTCAGGTCCTTTGTCCATTTTATAATTGGGTTGTTTGCCTTCCTGGTGTTGAGTCATATGAGTTCTTTATATATTTTGGAGATTAAACCCTTCTCTGATGTATCATTGGCAAATATGTTCTCCCATATTTCGGTTCCCTTTTCATTTTGATGATGGTTTCTTTAGCTGTACAGAAGCTTTTTAATTTGATGCAATCAATATTAAGAAGATATATCAGCAAAGATATTGCTACGTGGGATATCTGAAATTTTACTGCCTATGGTTCTTGCTAGGACTTTTATGGTATCATGACTTATATTTAAGTCTTTTTTCCATTTTGTGTTTATTCTGGTGTGTGATATAAGTTGGTGGT
>PVKM010031257.1:0-16901 GCA_004027735.1 Carollia perspicillata | reverse complement strand
GTGGTGCTGATGTGCCAGTTAAAACAGCTGCTGCATCTGATGTCTGAGAAGCTGTGATCGGCAGAGCAGAGAGCCGCTCCCATATATTGCCAGTGTAGAAGTTAGAGATTTGCCAAGTAAATAAATAAATAAATTTCTTTTGAAGTAGTCCCAACTGTTCCTCATTTATTTTAATATATTCCTTTAATCTACCCCAACTTGTTTATTAATTTTCAAAAGGCAACCTGGTCACACTTACTTTGAACTCTCAAGATTTCCCAGACATTCCAATTAAAATAGACGAACTAACTCCTCCTGCTGCTCACACTGAAGACTGGTTGCTTCTGCCCATTGTGTTGTGCAAACAAAAACAGCAGCATAAAAGACGCACTGGTACATGGAGCACTTTTTGTCAGCACGGTGCTATTTTACCTAACACAGGATTCCTGCCTTTACATACACCAAAATTTTATTTCCAGATAGGTACTGCAATCACGAAATAATCTTTATTTGTGTTCTTTAAATAGTAAGATTACCCAGTTTGCCATTTCTAGACAGAGAAGAAACGAGCACCATGTCCTGACCACAACTGAGAATGCATATTGTTTTATCTTTTCCTCCTCTTCCACATTGAGCGTAAACTTTTTTTTTTTAATTCCAACATCCTGGAAATAGTCAAGTCGTTTGAGAAAATGCAGGAATGCGTTCCTCTTACCACGGTTAAAGGCAAAGTCCCAAAACAGTCCTGGCGCCCAGGGGTTGCATAATAAGTGCTTCCTGGACTGAAGCTATTTCAACTTTCATTTATCTTTACAAGAGGTGGTTTAAAATAAAGAATCAGTTTGAGCATTGATTTTTTTTAAAACTTGGCTTCAATGATAAAGTCCAACTTAAGAGCATATGTTAAATTGTTAAGTCTATTAGAAAGTGATGAGTACCCACAGTAGAGAAAAATATGCTGCGGTTACTTATTTATACACACAGTCTCCCTATTTTTATTTTTTTTTCCAATTACTAAAATAGAACAATAAACCAGAGGGCAACACATTCCTTTTTGCTACCACCAGATGCACATAACAGAACTATTGCTCACTAGGAGGGTGCTTGTTATTTGTATGTGATCATCAGGAAACACATGGAGAATGATTATATGGTCTATGTCCTGCTGACCTGTTATAAAGCAAATAAATATTAATCTGTAGTCTCTGAGTTTTGGTTTGTAAACAATGATCACTTAGAATGAGCAAGAGAGTTTCAGAAAAGTTATGATGAGCGTACATATAAAATGATATTGGGAGGTTAGGCTCATTTAGTTCTGTTACACAAATCTTTGGGGAAGGAACCGGACCATTGTTTAATGGATAGTGAAGTATGTATAGGAGATGTCTCAAAGATTTTGTATTAAGTCAGAATTTGTTACACTATTCAGTCTGCCACGTGTTTGCAGAACTTCTATTGAGTACTTTCTACTTACAAGACACTAAGGCTATAAGATGAGTATGATATAGCATGTGCATACTTTCTATCATCAAGGAATGCAGAAATGAGATGGCTATCATGGCCACGCTGATAGTTTGGTGTGGAAGGCACAGCTTAAGCCAAGTTTCTAAGAACAAAGGCACTTGGTCAATATTGTCCAATTGGTAACTATTATGCACAAGTTATGGTGACCATCTTCAGGACAGTAAACAAGATTAATGGAAATTTAGGAGTTCTGCCCTTGGACATTTATACCACAGTCCTCTTACCCTTCGGTCACATTTTGTCATTCCCTCCTCTCCTGTGCAGACTTCTCTCCTTCCCTAATGGCTTATCGCACTTAACATAAATCTCTCTTCTCTCCCTTCTCTCTCCTTCCCTGCTCTCTCTCCCTCTAATGCTATTTTAGTAAATGCAAATCCTAGCCCCCCAAATAAGGTAAGCAACAGCATATTGTTTAGTTAGTTTAAATAAAAAAGAAATCTAACTGGAGTTTGGTCATTTGAAAATTAAAGCTCACTCATTTGGCGGCCAACTGCTTTCTTAGCCTGGGCTTGTGTAGCTGACAAAAATGAAGGGCATTCCTTCATGCTCAGCTTGCCCTGGGTGCTGGAGATAGTTCTCCTTGTCTAGGTCTATATATGCCCTTGAAGGTTAGCAGCCTTTCTGCCATGCTTATGGCCCAAGAATCTCATTGGTACCAAAATTTCAAGGCCAAATGTTCAGACTTCCAGGGTCCATCAACCTTTTTTAAGATTTGTCACCTCCTTCAGGTACTATAAAGGAGTAGGTTGAAAATGACTGAGAATCACCACTGTCCACGGGACTTCAGATACTTTTGTTTTAGCTGTGCTGCACAAACTCCTCCTAAAACAAGGGAGCCCAAAGCTCCTGGATAACTGCCAGATCTCGAGACTGGACAGAAAATTATAAAGAACAAAGCATAATATCTCACAATCATCTTGGTTCTCTCTCTCTTTCTGAGGACTTAACCATCTGCTTCTCCTGGTTCCCTTCTCTTTCTTTTAACCTAACAATTGAATGCTTGCTAGAGGTCAACCTCAGAAAAATCCTTAGAGGTCGATATTATTAATCCCACCTGAAAGTTAAAGAAACTGAAGGGCAAAAAATGTACATGAAGTAGCAGAGCTAAAATTGGAAAATTGTGTCTGTTTACCAACTTCAAAGGAAGTGTAGTTCAAATCAAAAGAAATGTCCGGTTGGGAAGCAGAACTCCAGCGCTGCCACCCAAGCGCCTGCAAAGTGGGTAATCTTAGCAAAGCTGCTTAACCTCCCAGCTCCCCACTGTGCTTACCCAGAAACTGAGGTACTTGCCCACAGAGTTTATTTGGATATTAAATGAGATAATGAACCATAAACTACTTTGTGAAATGTATGACTGTAAGACATTTAGGTCATTCTATAACATTAGGCTCTACTAGTTAGACATCCAAGGTAATCAACATTTTATGGTGACTAGTTTGCTAATGAGCTGATTGAGACATCCTCAGGAGAACGGTAAGGGAGAATCTTTGTACAGAATAATAGGGATCTGGTTCTGAATAAGGAGGAGGTTAGGGAGACTCTCCAGAGCATCAGATGGTTTGACACCCAAGGAAGTAATAGGTTCCCTTGGAAGATCCAAAGTTATGTAAATTCTTAGCAGGGTAAGAACAACATTAAAAATCACCTTCAGTGATCCCCAGCTACTAAAGTTATAAGAGATAGTCTCTAAACATGGCTGAACATCTACTAAGAAATAGAGACCAAGTGAAGAGTCATCTGTGAAGAATCTATGTCCATTAAACTCAAATTTAAAAATCTAAGCATTCTGATGAGCAAGTATAGACTGTAAATGAGACTGGAATGTCATTGTGTGTTATGATTACAGACAAAACAAAACACAAAAAATTAGGGATAGCAACTAGAAAACCTGTCATATTTTCTATTTTTATCATGTCTAGCATGTACCAGGTACAGTGTCAGGTATATATGAAGGTAAGTGTTAAATGATCATGTGCCTGGAATCCATTTGTATTCACTTCAATTGAGACATTACAGACAGAAGTTGGAGAGACTGAGACAAGATTTTCTTTTTTACTAATAATAATTGTTCATTTTTATTGAGCATTTACTAAGTGTTTTACAGGGATTAGTTAAACTAACCTCCTAATAATTTCAACTATACTCTCTGGTTATCCCCATTTTACAGAGGAGAGAGAGAGAGAGGGAAAGGGAGAAGGGGATGGGGAGAGGGACAGAGGAAGAGGGGGAGGGAGAAAGAGAGAGAGAGAGAGATTAGACAAAGGAATGAAATGGGCATAAGAGTAGGACACCCCCCCCCCCAAATGGAATTATCTTCTGGAGGGTGGGCTCCCTGTGGTACAGGCTTCCTCTACTAAGTGATGGTTCTAGGAGCCCATCTGCATCAGCATTCCAACTGGCCTTGTTGTGAGAGGATTTGTTCAGGCAATGAATTTTTTGGAAGACTCTCAGCGCATTTGCCCATTTCATGATGGGTGATTTATGAGCACACCTGCCTACATTGCACTGAGTATTCAGCAGTTTTGGACCAAAAACAGCATGACCCAGTGCCCCACCCTCTCTATTCACCCAACCTCACCCTGATTGCCTTTTTTTGTTTGTTTCCTTTGATGAAAAAAGTCCTCAAAGGGAAACACTTTGCCAGTGTGGAAGAGGTAAAAAAACTACAGAAACACTAAAAGACATCAAAATCAATGAGTTCAAAACCTGTTTTGAGCAATGGGAAAACGTCTTGATGGGTGTATTGCATCAAATCAAGAGTACTGTGAAGGTGACTCATGTTTAAACATGTAAGAATAAATACACAATTTTTTATAAATTCTGGGTTTGGGGGGGTCCTCTCTTATGTAGTAAGTGGTAGATCAGTACTTGAACCCAAGAACCATGGCTTCAGGAAATGGCACTTAACCAGTATGCCATGAGGCTAGACTAGAAACTTGAACTCAAGGGTGTCCAACCTTTTGGTGTCTCTGGGCCACACTGAAAGAAGAAGAGTTGTCTTGGGCCACACATTAAATACACAAACACTAACAAAAACTGATGAGCAAAAAAGAGGCCTGTGCATAGTTTTCATAATATCTGCCACCACAGATAAGTAAAAAAGTCTTCACATAATAACCCTAGTTATCCAGAGGCCCTTTAGATGGTTTTAAAGTCATTGAGTGAGAGTCCCAAGTTTGCAATCGCTAATATAGAAAATGCACATATCTGAGTAACATAACATCATTGACTTTTAAAATATTTTTTATTATAAAAGTAAAAGAAGAAGAAGGCAACATAAAACTAGAGGGATGCTTGACATTTGTGTTCAAGAAACTAGTGCATCAATATCTGGTTTGCTAGAAGTAGCTGCAATCCTCAGTGAGTTCTCAAGGTGTCATCAGGTATTTTGGTTCTCATTTTACTCTTCATGTGTTTCTTTCTTGATAATAGTTGCTCACAAATGTAGGTGTTGCCAAACAGCAGTGACATGAATAAGGCGTGATTGTGAAGCAAGGGGTATCTGACTCTGGGAAGATAGGACCTGTAAAAGTCCAGTAAAGAGACACAATCAAATTCTTCTTTAAGTTGAATGCAGGATTGCAGCTCTATGCATTCCATTTTAAAATTGGCGGGTAACATATTTATGTCAACTGAAGATGGAGTCTCAAACATAGCAAAATATTGATTATTTTCCCGGAAATCTTGAAATCTGCTCTCAAATTCTTGTATCAGATTGAAAAGCAAGGTTGCATATTGTTTGCTGTTTACAGGACCGTGTTTAGCCATGTTGAAATGCATAACATCGTTTGCCTTAATTTGGGCTTGCCATAAATTCAGTTTCATTTGGAATGCTGTATGGTTTGAGACATGGTATTGATAAGTTGGTTTTCGCCTTGAAGACACATGTTTAACTCATTTAAGTGAGCAGTTAAATCCACTAAGAATGCTAAATCTGTAAGCCAGTTTTCATCGTTAAGTTCCAGCACAAATTTATTTTTTAATAACATAAACGACTTGATAACATGTTTCACATCACAGAACCTTTTGAACATTTGGCTTCTACTCAGGCACCTTACTCCCAAAAAGTCAATGATGTCGCCATAGTCAGCATCAATACTTGTAAGGAATTCCTGGAATTGGCGATGATTCAATCCCTCGGCTCTTACGAAATTCACATTCTTGATGATGATTAGCATGAAGCTGTCCATTTTTAAAGCCTTTGTACAAAAATTTCCCTGATGTTCTATGCAATGATACGTCATCAAATGTGAGTTTCGGGTAGCAATTGCATCATCTTCTATTGCTTTTACAAGTCCCTCCCTTTTGCTTGCCACTGCCAGGCTCTGTCAGTGACTACCAGATGTGCTGACAATGGCCAGAGAAAATCACTTCAACATATTTGCTACTGCTCCATAGAAATCTCTTCACTTAGTTGTGTCTTTTAATGGCACTAAAGACGCCATTTCTTCAGTGAAATTATATTAGTCACCAATACTTCTAATAAAATCAGCAAGTTGAGCTGTATATGTAGTATTATCATCCATCACCAAAGCATAAAATCTAAAATTAACAGCTTTACTGTCCAAACATCTTTAGATAGATTTTCCAGTTTCTTCAGTTTGCCTGGCTATAGTCTGGTGAGACAAACTGATTTTAGAAATATCCCCCTTTTAAGGGCTAATTATACCTGCCATGCTTTCTGCCACCATTGCTTAATAAACTCACCATCAGTAAATGTTTCTGATTTTTTTTTGTTATTAAATATGCTACCACATAACTAGCTTTTACGATGGACTCTTTCTGAGTTGTAAATTCTTGGAAACATTTTTGTTGAGAAAACAGACTTTTTTTCACTTCTGTTGTTTTGTTCTTAGGACACAACCCTTTACACGCATTGAATTTGGTAGCATGTTTTTGCGTGTAATGCCTTTTCAAATTAATAGTCTTTGAAAACTTGCACATATTCACTACAAATTAAGCAGAGTGCCTTACTATTTGCCTTGACCAAAAAGTAGTCATCTGTCTTCTTTCCACTGAACAATCTTCCTTCATCCACAAGTTTTCTTTTGGGGGTTCTTTTTTCTTTTGAGACTCTGTAGAAGCCACGCTGGGACTACAAAAAATAACAATAGATAAGGGACTTTACTTTTATTATGAAAATTAACTGACAGGAAAATAGAAAGCAAGGTTTGGGCCCTTCCACAGCCATCTCGGCCACCGATGCAGGGCGAGGAGGAGGGCGGATTGTAAAGTGTAGTGGGCAATGTGTGAGGTGCCACCAAGTTGTAGAAGTACCTTTAATAATCAAATAGGAGTGTTTACCTGACTTCTAAAAACATTAAATGCCTAACATTACAAGGGTAGGTTGAACTATTACTGATAGTCACTGCCTCGCTGAGTCACCATGAGCACAGGTAATGTTTGGTGGTGTCGGTTCTACTGTCTATCTATGCTTGGAAGGCAACACCTTCCAAGAGAACACCTTCCATAGAGAAACTGGAAGCTGCACACTACCGTAAAGCTGAAGCCACACATGTGTACAAATGAGAGCATACGTGTTTATTTTATGTGACATTGCAATATGTAATCACAAAAGAAATCTCATCATGTTTTAAGTGAATTTACAAATTTATGTTGGGCTGCATTCATAGCCACCCTGGGCTTCATGCAGCCCACAGGCCACAGGTTGGACACCCTGCTTTAACTTATCCCTAAAGCCAGAAGAGTCCTCCTAATATAACAGCCCCATATAGATCTCTGTGCTGACACTTTGTGAATTTGTGTTTACCAAGCATCATGGAGAATTATGACTTGTCTCAAACCACGTCAAGCACAGAGGCTAAAAGGCCAGCATCCTGAGGAACTGCTGGATTTTCACCCAAATCTCTGATGTGTACCATCCTGAACCAAGGCCTCTAAGAAAGGGTTTTGTCCCTCCACACTGTCTTCCCCTTTGTCTACTGGGACACACATAACACGAAGTTAGGGGACACCAGAACCACAGATGAAAGGATTCTCAGCCTCTGAATCATGATGTTCTGGTAATGTACCCACTAACCAGGAACACCTGCCTTGGACTGTTATAGCTAGAGAAATAAACCTTAATTATAATTGAACCATAACACACATTAGGGGTCTATTTGTTACTGCAGCTAGCCCTACCCTTACCAAAATAGAGGAATGGAGAAAGGCCATATGTATACAACAAGCTTTAACACATTTTCTCTGCCCAATAGAGAAACATAGATTAATGAATGTCAGGCTCTCTTTATTTCACCAATTATATAAATTATTTCTCATCCTGTGGGGACGAACCAGTGAGAAAGTTAAAAAAAAAAAAGAGCAGGAAGCTTTGATCCAATGTCTCTAAGAGGGAGAAGTTTTCTATTGTATTTTAAGGCACATGTGAGGACAGTGACAAAATTGTTTACCCCATTTTGTAGGTATTACTGTCCTTGTTTGAGAAAATTGAGGTACAAAGAGGTTAAATAACTTGGCTGCATTTGCTTCTATTTAGACTCTATTTGTAAGATTATAATTTGATTACATGACAGCAATACAAAAGGTTTGAAAAGCAAAATATGTCAATGTGAACATAATTATGGAGATATGAACATACGTTCATTTACTAAAGACCAGAATTAGGGAAGAGCCTTTTTAAACAAAATGCCTTTGACAATAAAAGTATAAACCAAAGTATAATAGATTGCCCATTATACTTCCCCACTATAAACAGTAATCTGTACTATGTTTTTAACTATGAACTGCTTTCCTCTTAGAAAAAAATATCTAGAGAACATGATAAGAAATTAAGGCTTGACTCCTTGGTTCTGAAGAGGAAAGTCATCTAACAGAGCAGTCCAGGTTGTTCACAATTGCAGAATCTCTCCCTTCAAATGGGTCTTTATTGCCAGGCAATTATTAACTCATGCCATGTCGATTCCCTAGAACTTCGTATTAAAGCCCATTCCCAACCACTCCCATCTTCTTTGAGATCTGGATCTCTCCATAATCTCTAAATAGAGGAACCACCTTGCTGCTGGATCCATGGGAAATGAAAGGTGGTATGTAGTATGGAGGCTGGAAGTGGGGCTTATGGGAAGGAAAGTTTGGCTGGAGGTGGCCCTCTGATAGTGACAAGGGTCCTGAGACTCTCCTGTGGGGTTCTGAGAGGCTGGCTCACCTAAACTGATGAAAGTGAGAGAGCAGCAGGGTGCCAGTTTACTAATGAAAATTTAAAAATGTAACCGTCTCATTCACATGACCTGCACATTCTCTGCCACATGCACCTGTACATGATAATCAACATCAATATCAGAAACAATTGAACTTATTTTGTGAAAGGGCTGGTGCAGGATCAGGGCTTGAAAGTCCCAGTTGAGCGCTTTCTCTCCCTGTAGTCAGGCCACCCCGACGCTGAAGGTTGCTTGGAAAGCAGGAACCAGGGACGGGGGGCTTGCAATAAATGTGGAACTTTCTCCAGCTGTCGTCCTGGGCCCTCTTCTTCTCTATACTTTCCTCAGGCTGTGTCACGCATACACGAGGTACATGACTGAATGGAGGCAGATGACTCACCAATTTGTATCTCCTGGGCTCGTCTTCTTCTCTGAGTTCTAATCCGTCTATTTTCCTGCCTACTTGACATTTCCACTTGAATGTCTCCTAGGCATCTCAAAATTATCCCCCAAACCAACTTACAAAGTTCCCCCTCAAAACCATCTCTCCTGGTGTTCTGTCTCAGTGAACGGCACGGCATTCATCTGGCTGCACAAGCGGAGACGTCCTTAATGATGTCGTCTCTCTCACCACCCTCACAACTGAGTTTTTCCCAAGTTCTGTTGATTCCAGTTTCTAAAAAATCTCACCAACCTCTACACTTCAATCTGTCTCCGTGAACAAAACCATATTCAAATGACTCTCATCTCTCATCTGGCCAAGCACAAGAGCTTCTAACTGATCTCCATGTTTCCATTCTCCAGCGAATCCTTCATATGGTAACTATAATGCCTTATTTAAAACATTTATCGCTATCCCCAGCCCCCACCAGCGATCATTTTCCATGCTGTTAGGACAAATACAAATTGCCTAAATGCTGTTTGAGGTCTCTGCATGGTGCCGGTGTCCCTCTCCAACTTCAACTTCCTCATCTCCCGCAACCCCCACAGCTCCAACCAACCTAGTGTTTCAGTCTCTCCTATTTGCTGTGAGGTTCCACAGCAACTAATAAGCACATGAGGTTCCTCCCATCCAGCACACTCTCGGCCCCACGCCCTCTTTGTGGACTTACTGCTGCACGTCTTTCAGACGCTGGTTCAATAGCGTCCGCAAGGAACCCTCCACTAGCCTCCCTGACTTGGACACACTGCCCCTTTCTGGGCTCTCACACCCCATGTATCTCCCGTGCAGCATTTATCACCATTGCCATTTCATATTTGTGATCTCTGTGGTAGAAAGATGATGTGTGTTTTTATTCATAAATTTGTCACCCAGTGCTTTTCTTTTTGCCTATAATATGTACTCAACAGTGTTTGCCAAATGAGTCCAAAAAAATCATGAGTAGAATATCGCTGGCAGCGCCAGGATGAGGGTGTTTGATGCATCCCTCTTACACTAACCGTACGTACATACTAAGAACCAAATGTTTGAAGTCAGATGTCTTTGGCCCTTTGTCCCAGGATAGGATGCCAAGGTGATATCTGCATGGGCCCTGGCGCCAGGCTGTCTGGATCAGGACTCCTACTACACCACTGAATTGTGTGGCCAGGGTAAACTATTTAACTGCTCTAAGCCTCAATCTTTTCATCTATGAAATAGGAAGAATTTGGTATTTAAATAATTGGATAACTATGAGAAATAATACTGAGGCTGTACACGCTATGCTCTAATAAATGTTAGCTATTATCAATATTCTAAGTTTCTTTTTTCTCTGTATCTCTAAGTCTGATCAGTTGTTTTGTACTCTGAGTCTTTTTGTAATTATGATGGTATTTACAGTCAGTATACCCTGTCTTTAGAGCTATAGAAGCTACTCGTATGTCATATAATGTAAAAGGATAAAGACCCCACCCCACCCCAAAAAGGCAAAACCATGCTTCACGCTTATAGGAATACAGATCTGTGATATATGCCACTTGCAATCTAATCTTCCTTCTAACCCTTCCTCTGAAGGGACGGTCCTCCTGCAGAGGGCTGTGATGACTTCTCAAATCTCTTCTCCAACTGAACAACCCAAGTTCTTATCCATATAACGCTTTCTAAAATCATTATTACTGGTCACATCCTAGTTCAATTACATCCCCTATCATGGATGCTGTGCCCAGAACTTAGTACAATGCATGAAATGTGGTCTAATGAAGTACCTCACTCACTGATAGCCAGCAATAAATAACTTGTGAGTATGTTTACAGATATAGATCCACTAATGCAGCCCATTTTAAACCGAGAGTCCAGAAAGGTATTGCATAGTGTTTCCCTACAGTTCATGTCTTTCCCAAGATCTCAGAATGTGACCTTATTTGGGAATAAAGTCATTGAAAATGTAATTAGTTAACATTCATGCTGGAGTAGATTAGAGACATAGTCCAGTATAACTGGTGTCCTTATAAAAGAGAAGAGACACAGACAAGTAGAAGGATACCATGTGTACATACAGATGTGAAAAAGAATGACAGCCATATGATTATAGACGAGAGATGGGGACTGTGCAGCTACCAGCCAAGGAATGCCAAGGATTGCCAGGAACCACTGGAAGCTAAGAGAAAGGCACGAAACAGATTCTCCCTCAGGGCTCCCAAGAAGCACCCAATCTAGGCAACACCTTGACTTTGAGCTTCTGGCCTCCAGAACTGTGCGAAAATACATTTTTGTTGTCTTAAGCCTCACCAAAAATTAAAAAGCAAACAAAAAATATCCAGTATGCCCTGAAAGTACCTTTCACTTCCTCCTCCTCCCTACCGCTTGTACCTTAAACAACTGACTGCTTTCGGTGACTTTGCATGTCTACGTTCGGATCTACTATGTGTTGTTCTCAAAATTCCTCAGTATTCAAGTTCTCAGGACCACCCTGCCATAGCCCTCATGACTCACCACAGAGGAAAATATGGTGGGATCTGTACTTGACTCCTGCCACAGGCATTCGATTTAATACTTCACTTGTCTTGATGACAAATCTAAAAGCTTTTGAAAAAAGGAACAACGTTGTTTATGTTCCTACTGTTCTAAAGACACATATTTAAGGAAAACTGAAAAAATGCACAGATTTGACAGTTTTCTTTTTACCTGTCCCTCCTCTTGAGTTATCATATTTAGTCAGTAAAATTAAAATTTGGCACATTATTTGCGCGTGACCAAGACCACAGCACTCCGCTGTGTTTTCTCTTTCTCCCTTTGAACCCTACTTTCATCACTGCTATGGGCTCTCTGCATGCCACCTCTGATGGACTCTCCCCACCTTTCTGCACAGGTTGAGCCTTGGAAATGAGCCTTCATTTCCATCTTCCTTTTTATCTCAATTACAGTGCTATTTCTCTTAAGAAAATGTTTTCACAAAGCACTCCAGTCTCACCAACGTGATGCTTCTCAGAGAGCTGCCCTTCAATCTGCAGGAGAGCAGGGATGCTGCTGATGACAAGTTACATTTTTTACCATCACTGAGTCACCCTTGGCTTCGTTAGTGGCAGCAATGACTTACTCAGGCCTTGCTGTGTGCCAGGAGTGGGTCAGGGGCCTGGGACCAGTGGCCAGAACAGGACTGACCCTGCAGAGAGCAATTCTGACTACACACATTTCTTTTCTTAAAAACTCATCTACATCTACAGTAACACTGCAGCAAGAGAGCCAACATGCACACATTCAACAAATTGCTAAAAATGGGATGCCAAAAACTAAAGCCCACAATAAAAACCCGTGACGCTGCAGTCTCAGCAAGGGACTGTCAGAAGGAAGAATTGTTGCTATTAAAAAATTATGGGAAAAGCAGAGACATTAATTTTATATGTCTTCTATTACTGTGTTTACAATCTGTTATGTTTTAGATAAAGGTTTAGGAAAGACTTCTCATACTTTGTATGCAGCTTAGTTTCAGCATCCTCCTCCAGGGGAAAATAATAAGGAAAAATCAAATAAATATGTTTGTGCATAAGGAAGAAATAATTTGGTTGCCAAAGGGAAAATTTATCAGGTTGAAAGTTACTCCCTAGAGATAGTTCTTCTGAAATCAAGGTTTGCTTTTCTTTTCTTTAAACCTTCTTTGATCTTTCGTTTTGTCATTTGTGGAAAAGCTCAATGTCATGAAAGGTATCAAAATATATAGTCATTAAAAACCACGAGTTCTAAAACAAAACATATGTAAGATATTGGGAATTCAAGTCCCTAAAAAATACCTGATGTATCCAAAATCAAAGCAATCTGTTATATCACTAAAATTAAGATAAAAATAGCAAAACACTCTTCCCGTGTTCCTTTAGAGCAGGAGGATTTAATCTCCTGTCTATAGGGAATCTGTGGTTGGGGATGATGGACTTCAGGGGCTACGTGAGCTTCATGAATTTATGACAAAAATTTAAATGTGGGCATATTCACTTTCTTAAGGCAAGAGTCTACTAGTTCAGTAGGTTCTGAAAGGTCCAACTCAGAATTAAGATCTATTACCAAAAAAACTCTATACAAATGTTTTTAAAATACAAATTTGGATTTTTATTAACCAGGTAATTAAATACTAGAAAATGGAAATTTTTATTTTCTTTGGAATATGAGAAAAATAAGGTTCTATCACTTATTTTCTTTCAACAAGGTAAGGAATGGAAAAAGAAAACCATACTATTTTGCATTGGGGGAGTCACATAGCTATAACTTAGGTAAAGGAATGAGGAGCAACAAGTCAAGGTATCCTAAAACTTCAGTAAATTTTTGGAAAGGCCATGATATTTCATCCAATACTTCCTGGATTAATCATCATGCCTGCTTCTGCTAATCTCTTAACTTCTTGAAAATCATCTTTTATCCTTATTATATTCTCTTCCCTTGATAGAGTGGCTGCAACTATTTGCTCTCTAATAGTCCTCATATTTCTCCTGCTCAGATCCCTCTTCAAAGAGTCAGGGGCTTTCTGCAACTCTGCTTTTTAATTCTGGTTAAGTGTCTAGTCCAAAAGTCATACCAATTTTTTTTGCAGGTAAATATTCAGTTTTTCTAACACTTTTGTTGAAGAGACTGTCCTTCTATTGTGTCTTGATTTTCAGTCCTCACCTGAGGATATGTTTATTGATTTGAGAGAAAGAGGGAGTCGGGGTAGAGAGAAACATCAATCAATTGCCTCCCCCACATGCCCGGACTGGGGATCAAACCCGTAACCTAGATATGTGCCCTGACCAGAAATCAAACTTGCAACCTTTTGGTGCACTGATGATGCTCCAACGAATGAAGCCATCCAGCCAGGGCCCATGTGAATTCTTGAATCCCTTGTTCAAGATCAGTTGACTGTATGCATATACATGGGTTTATACCTGGGCTCTCTATTCTGTTCCATTGCTCTATATGTTTGTTTTTATGACAGTACCATACTTTTTCAGTTACTGTACCTTTGTAATGTATCTTAAAATCAGAAAGTGTGATGCTTCCAACTTTGTTATTTTTTCTCAGAATTACTTTGGCTATTTGTGGTCTTCTATAGTTTCATATGATTGTTCCATAGGAACAATTCCATGATTCCATAGGACTGTTACTTTCTGTACAATGTAGTGTTAATAATTCTATATTGCACACTTAAAAATTTGTTAAAGCCCTGGCTGGTATAGCTCAATGGATTGAGCCCAGGCCTGCAAACCAAAGGGTTACAGGTTTGATTCCCAGTCAGGGCACATGGCTGGATTGCAGGCCAGGTCCCCAGTCCAGGGGCACACGAGAGCCAACCACACATAGATGTTTCTCTCCTTCTCTTTCTCCCTTCCCCTCTCTCTAAAAATAAGTAAATAAAATCTTCTTAAAAATTGTTAAGAGGGTAGACTTCATGTTAAATGTTCTTACCACAATGAAAACAAATAAAATAAAAGCCACATTAAAGCAGCATGTCCTAAATTAAACGTACGTCCTCTTTAAACCTGGACTTTGTCCAATGGTCCCTTGTCTCATTACAGGTCTCATTCAGTTGCATAAACTGGAAGTTGAGGATCCATTCTTGATACTTCCCTCTCTCTTATTTTCATGTCCTATCTTTCACAAATTCCTGCCAGTTTTAAACATCTCTCAAACTTGTTCCCTTTTCTCCATCTCTACGATGTCTACCCTGCTTCAAGCTACTGTCATCACTTGACTGGATGAGAAATGTTCCATCCTGCTAGCGTCCTCTCCTGTTGTTTTCCTGCACACCGTCCTTTCTGTGGCAGCCAGAGCAGTTACTCAGAAACAAAAATCTTGTCTTCACTCACGGACATAAACTCCTGAGCAGCGTGTCCTCTGACTGGATCCTCGCATTCTCTTTCACCACTCTCCTTCCTCTCCACAATCCAGTTTCACGAGTTTCTAGATTTCTCAAAACTGTTCAGTTTGTCTGCTCAAAGTCTTTGTACATTTTTTGCTTTGCTTGAGACTCTCGCATAAGCGCACCACATGCTTTCCCTGGCCCCGCTTCCACTCGCAGTTACCACTCCCTTCCTTCAAACCTCAGCACGTACATCACTTTAGGAGAAAGCTTTCATTGACCCCCTCCGAAGTCCATTGGTCCCCCTACTTCAATGCTCACAGTTCCTCTTTTTTAAATAATAGGTGGATTGTAATTTTATGCTCGTGTGATTATTTGAAAACGGTCTCCCTCCACCACCCCCTACTTAGCTATAAGCGCCAACACTGTTTGTTTTGCATATGAGTGCGATAAAACTACTATTTGATTCCAAATACATATTGAATAATAAGTGAATGACTGAATTGGTCATTCTGATCTCTATGAAGAAACTGTACAATATGAGGGTGAGAGCTAACGCAGAGGGAGAGAGTGCTGGCTTCCTCCATTCCTTTCCTCGTGGCACTTTTTATAATCATTCATGCAGATCTTTTAGCTCCATTGGGCTGAAGATCTGTTTGTCTTACCACAAAAAAAAAAGATACTAATACCATTTTTTTAACAATTTGCTTAGGGATATTGTTGCCAGAGTTCCAGCAGAAAACAGGATTCATTTCAAATGAAGAGACTAGTTGGAAAACTTCTCATTGAAGTATGGGAAAATGAAGGGAACCAGCAAAAGATAGTGAAGCCCCAGAGACCAGAATCAAGGGAAGCTAATATTATTCTTAGTCCCAAAGGGAAAAGAGGAGGAATAGTGACACCAAGGCTCAGTGGGAGCTGGGGCTGTAGACCAGGGGAAGCTGAGGAGGAGGAGAAATGGGGAAGGAGCTCTGTGTAAGTATAGTGCCAAAGCAGAGAGGGCGCAGGAGAGAAATACTCTGAGCTCTTTCCCTTCCCGCGCTTGTCGCCCATTGGTTGAACCCATTTAGGAGCCCGGTATCCTGGGATAGCTGGTCTTACATGGGCCAGTCTCTTGTGCGAACAATGCACGACAGACAAGAACAGAGAGTGGATCTGTGGCAGGGTGAACACGGGCGCATATTTTCTATTCATACCATAGGAACGCAAGAGTCTCCACTAGGATGAAGGCTTTTATTTTACTACAAGAAAGGGGTGTCGAAAATGTCAAATGTCCCGAAAGCCTGCAGATATGAGGTTGACAGTATTTGTGTTCTAATCAAATCTGAGTCACCGAGATAGGATAGTCACAGGGAAGACTGTAATAAATTTTCAAATTCTTTTAAAATGAAGAAGACTTTGCCAAAAAGAAAAGATTTGTCTTAGCTATGGGAGAAAGGAGAATGAATTTGATCTCAGTGAGGAGTGAAAAGATAGGTAGCAAAGACATAAATATAGCCATGGAATGAATCTAACCACTGCTAGTAGCCATGTAACATCTCTAAGCCTCAGTCTCTGAGGTCAGCAGAATAATGGTTCCCCCGACCCAAAGATGTCCACGTGCCAGTCCTCGGAACCTAGAACTTGTTAGGTTGTATGGCAAATGGGCATTAAATTTGCAGATAAAATTCAGTCTGCTAAACAGCTAACCTCAAAATGGGAAGCTTATCCTGGATGATCAGGGTGGGCCCAACGCAGTCACCAATTTCCCTAAAAGTGGAAGAGGTGGGCAGAAGAGGGGCTGAGTGATGGATGCCATGCACGAAGAACTTCAAGGCTCTTACCGGCTTTGAGATGGAGGAAGAGACTGAGAGACAAGGAGCGTCAGCAGCCTCTGGAAGTTAGAAACAGTAAGGAACCAGATTCTCTCAGAGCCTTTAGAAAGGAAAGCAGGCCTGTAGACCCCTTGATTTAGCCTAAGGAGATCCATGTTGGGCTTACAACCCGTAGTCCTGGAAGG
>PVKM010031256.1:0-16906 GCA_004027735.1 Carollia perspicillata | reverse complement strand
GGAAGTTAGGAGCACAGCAGAGGAATCCTTCCAAGAAAGCCTGGCGATGGGAGGGGGATGCAACCAGGAGACTTCTGAATGTAGTGCAATTCCTTAAATATGTTCTAGGTTGGAACCGTGTGGAGAATTTGAATGGACGTAGATGTTTGGGCAAGACATGGGAAAGATTCCAAAGCCTGGGAGTAGGAGTTCTGGAGAGGAGTGTGTGATGCTTTCCCAATGTGGTGTACGTGTGTGGCTGTATGTGTGGTATGTGCACATGTGTTGGGGGTGTACATCTGTGGCATGTGTGTAATGTAGCCTGTGTGTGTACAGCATTGTGTGTGCGGTATATGTGTGTGGTGTGTCTGTGCGATATGGTGAGTCTGTGTGTGGTGTGTGGTATATGTGTGGTGCCGATGTAAGAAACGTGCACACCTGTAGAGAATTTTTATGAGTGTATTGGAGCCAAAACTGACGACAGTTGCTGGGAAGCAAGATCTCAAATGCTCTGGAGAATGACAGTTTTTCCTCTTATTGTACGTGCTTGAAATTAAGGAAGATGACATGAAGGTGGAAGAAAGCAAGGCTCAGATTGGATTACACGCAGTTAAGATTTGTGCTCTCTGGGGGCGTTTGCACCTTGCAAGGGTGTTGCTTCCGGTGTTGGAAAGGCGCATTAACCTGGCTGCACAGGAACGACAGACGGGGCTGGCTCGAAAACCTCTCACTGGAGAAGTTACAGGTCTGGGGTGTGCTTACCCACCACGACCTGCCCAGTTAGGACTCGATGATCAGGTCGCCCTGTGGCATGACTTTCCACAAACCCTGTTTTCAGCCACAGCAGTGTGTGTGTGTGTGTGTGTGTGTGTGTGTGTGTGTGTGTATCCTCATCAAAAATTAGGCCGCTCTTGGAGCAAAGGATTGGATTTCTAACAGAAGCTAATTCTTAGATATGAAGATCAATAGATCCTTATTACCACATGCCTCATGCTGGGTTAAGTCCTGTGGGGAATCCAAATAAAAAATAAAATATGATATGCTCATCAGTGGTTTGCTGCCTCATTAGATGTGTAAAAAGGGTCATGTAAGCACTGGAACACTACATGATAAAGGAGAAAATAGGGAGATATGTTGTCCAGAGAATTCACAAGAGAAAGTCACCCTGGGCTGGCCCTCTGAAGAGGTGACCATGACCTGAGACACGAGGGACACATGAGTGGCATCTCCACAAGGGGAGGAGAGATGTCATGTGTATAAGCCAGGGGTGCACAGCCATGGGTTTGAGGGACGGCATCCGGCTGGTATGGGAGGTTCTTGTTGTGTGAGGAGTAGGGGCAGGAGAAGCAGGGGCGCACTGAGGACTCACGGCAGTCTGGGCCCTGAGTGTTAGGTGAAGGCATTTGAGTTTTACCTGTTAGGCAAAGGGGAACCATTCATGGGTTTTTGCCAGGGAATTGACAGGATCACAGGAGTCATCCAGAGGATTATTTTAGTTAAATTATCCAGACTGGATTGCAAGAGAAGAATCGGAGGCAGTGAGAGCGGGTTGGGGCTGCCAGTTTTCTAAAACCCTGGAACATGGCATCAGCTCCATTCATCCACGTATAATTTGTCCACTTTAAGGTCATTCTCAGCAGAGTGACATGTAAACAATAAAAAGAACTAACTTTTTACTACATTCTTTTGATCATATTGCACAATACATATAAAATGTCTTCAAAATTCTCTTCACCTATTTAAAGAATAGTTTTTCAAGAAAAAAGACACAACCATGACTCACAGACGTATACGAAGTGAACATGTGTGAAAGATTTTATTCAGCCCATTGAAGAAGAAACCTGTAAGATGTTACAAGCAGTTCAGAGGGGAACCTGAAGAGTGGATACATGTACACATCAGGAATATTGAGATGAATGTACCGATGGAGGTGAGACTGGGTTTTTCCACAGTAGCAGAGGGAAATCAGTTGAACGTCTAGCAGATAGAATTCACATGCCTATGGACAAGAACCATGTCTAATTTCTATCAGTTATTCCAGTTTACACAGTGCTAAAGAAGCTTAATGTCAATGAAAGGCTAAAATAAGGTAATCCAGAAGGGTGTGCTATAGGCAATGCAGAATTTTCCATTGACATATACAATAGTTTTTCTAAATTCCGAGGACTTACAATAGTCTTTCCCTTTATACCAAAATCTATTTTAAAATGCCACCCATCTTCACCCTTTCACACCCTGGGCTACCACCCATCCCCTCAGAATCAGTTCCTTTTCCAGTGCAAATTAATTAACCCTTTCTTTCTTCTTGTAACTTTTTGTCTTCCCTTACTGGATCAGCTCACAAAAACTCAGGGTTCTTCCCTTTAGAGGGAAGGTTGTAAAAACATGTAGTTAATATATTCTCTATCGCACTCACATGATCAAATTTATATGTAATTGTTTTGGACCAAAAATATTTTGGGATTGTAATCCTGATTGCCACTTTTCCCTTATAGGGTGCAAAAAGCAAAAAATGGGTAGGAAAAATCTTGGGGTTCTTTTCTTATTTTGCTATGCTATAAATGTCCTGATAAAGTATTAGCTCAGAGTGGAAGCAGCTAAGGACAGTTAGGTTGAATGTTTTATCTAGTTAGAGGCAGAGGTGAGACTGGGTACTGGGTTTCTTGGTCTGAGAGCCAGTCATACAGCACAGATTTATTGAGTGCCTAATACCTGTCAGGTCCTCAAGGAGCTTACATTGTTTGTGCAGGAGACAGACAATAAGTAAGATAAATGAGAAAATTGTGTGGTGTATCATACATATATTCTATTATATTGTATTTTTGCAGAATTTGAAAAATGTCGTAAAGAAAAATGAAAGCAAGGAATTTAAATAAGGTGACCAGGAAGGCATCTGAGAGAAGGTGGTATTTGCACCCAGATGAGGAACTGAGGGAGGGCGGCGTGAGGGTAGGTCAGGGAGAACACCCTGGGCAGAGGGAATGAGAAGTGCAAAGGCCCTGAGCCGGGAGTGTAGCTGGGGTGGGAGAGGAGCTACAGGAGGCCAGTGGGGCTGGAGTGATGAGTAGAGCAGTAGGACAGAAGATCAGGTCAGTGTGGGGAAGAGCTCATATCGTATGGACTCCTGTAGGCCATTGTTGGGCTTTCAAAATGAGGTGGGAAACCACTGAGAGGTTTTGAATGAAATTATATATTTTATACTTTAAGAAAATTATCCTGGCTGTTATGTTGAAAATAAACTATAAGGGGACAAGGCGGAAAGCACGTGGTCAGCAGGGAGGTCATTGCACTAATCCAGGAGGGTAATGCCAGTAGCTTGGAGGCAGGGCCGGTGGCAGCAATGGTGGTAAAATAATAATCATCATGATGTTGACCTTGGGTCAGTTTACTTCAATTATCAAACAAGTTGGGGTATTTTTTCATTGTCTAGCATTTTGTTAGGGACGAGGATACAGAATCAAGCTCCAGTTCCTACCTCCGAAGAGCCTAATTTTATAAAAGAGACAACTATAAAAGGAAATTGAAAATACTACAATGTGTGGTAGCAAACACAGCAGTAGAAATATGTTCCAGGTACAGATGCAGACACCCCTCCCCAGAAAGAACTGTCAGGCAAAGAAAGCTTCATCGAGGATCTGTATTTTGCAAAAGAAGAGATTCACGGGATTCACTTCCCAGGTGGAGAGAGGCATTTCAAGTGGAGGAAACAGCAAGATTTGTAGGGTAGTGTAAGCCATTAGGTTGTTTATTTCTATTTTGTCCTTGGTGATGTTGTTAGTGTCAAAGTTTTGAAACAAGACCCCCCAGCCCTTCTCCCCATGACTCAAGAAAAGCCCATTCACCCGTGTAGTTTCAGGTTCGTCTTGGGGAAAGAGTTCCAGGCAGAGTGAACAGCCAAATGCAGAGACCCTGGAATATAAATTTGTTTTGTGCGTGAAG
Source organism: Carollia perspicillata (assembly GCA_004027735.1). NCBI lineage: Eukaryota > Metazoa > Chordata > Mammalia > Chiroptera > Phyllostomidae > Carollia > Carollia perspicillata. Next base: position 12,988 of record PVKM010031256.1, on the reverse strand, counting down.
GTACATCTGGAAGCTGGGGGGCTGTTCTGCAAAGGTAAGGGGACCGTAAGAGAGAAAAAGGACCAGATGCCTGGGGCTATGGGAAGGAATTGAAGGCCATTAAAGAGTTCATTTGGAGTTTTTCCCAGGGAAGGTGGAATAATCTTTGTACTTTGATTGAAAAAAAAGTGGCCCTAGAGGTGCGAGGTAGCTTCTTGGAATTTGAGAAAGAGGGATTTGCGTATTTCCTTAAGTATAGGATATGAAGGCATCACGTCGGGGAAAGGAGTACATGGGTGCTGGGACAGGGCCAGTAAATGAGCCCTTTGGGAGCCGTCACGACGGTTGTCTGTGGCCAATCCTGCAGACCATGGAGAGCTGCCCTGTGAACAATGGTTAAGAGCAGGAGTCTACTGTCAGGCTGATGGGTCACATCCTAGCCCCACCACTCACCCTGGGCAAGTTACTTGACCTGTGTGTCTTGACTTCCCTCTCTGTAAAATGAGCTGGTAAGAAAAGTACTGACTTCATAAGGTTGCTATGGGGAATAAATCAGTCAATATATGAAAATTTCCAGGAACAGTGGTTAGCTCACAGTAAGAGCCTGTGTACTACAGAGAGCCTTGACAGGCAGTAAGTAGCAGATGGACAGTCACAGTGAGGACAACCATGTGGACCCTGGGCAGGCCCTTTTCTGGTGGGCCTGAAGTCTCCTTACAGGAGTCAGTGGAGGGGGAATTAGATTTCTTACCAGAGCTGGCAAAGGAAGACTCAGCCAGTTTTAATTTTATCTAGAAAAATAAAAAAAAGTGATGTTTCTCAAGTGTATCATGAAGCAAATTCTTAGTGGTTACATGTGCTTAGGGAACAACAGGCAGCTATGAATTGTTGAAAGATAGATTCTGAGGTGGGGATAGCCGGCACATAACAGTGAATAGGTGGGCAGGGATCCAGTCAAGATGGACCTCAAATGCCCTTCCATTCACCTTGGCCTTTATTTCATACTTGCTGTGGAGGAGGATTTTTCCAGAGGAGGATTTTTAAGCAGAGGAGACACAACATGATTTAGATCATTAATAACTTTGTTGGCAGCACGAGCGTAGATGTAAAATTGTCAAGATGAGAGAGAAAAAGTGATCAGTTAAATGGCTGTCACAATAGTTCCTAGGAGGAAGGATAAGGGCTTCCGTTAAGATGCTGACATCAGGGATAAAGAAGAGACAATGAAGTAGAGACGTGTCTTGAAGTCTTTGGACTTGATATTGCAGGCAAGGAAGTCAGGCTTCTGGCTTTTGGATATTTGGAGGCCAGGAGAAAGAACGGACTTAGGATTGACGAGAAGTTCAACTGGGGTCATCTTAGTGTGAGATGCCTGTGACCAAGTGGAGATGTCAAGATTGGACCAAGATAGGGGTTCTGGAATCATCAGCATGGAGTCAGGAGGCAGTTCAATTGCTTAAGGCAAGGCAGTAATGTCAAAAGAGAACTCTGGAAACACCAGAGACTTTGCGGAGGATCATGGGGAAGACATGGTCAGACCATAAGAAAGACAGTGGGAAGGTAGTTGCCGAGGAACTAGGGAAGGAGTTTTTAGGCGGCCTCATGGTTAAATTTAGAGAGCACATGGACAGGGGACTTTTGCTGGCACACGTCAGTAGGCTGGCAGAAATAGAGGTTGGCCTTCAGCAAGTCCAGGAAGGAACAAGAAGCGTGTGCGGGGAAGGTGAGCACGGACCCCATTTTGAAGAAGCTTAGATATGAAGTAGGCTGAAGAGGGGGCTGGGCCAGAACGTGACCCTTCCAGTCCCCCAGTGAGTGTGGACGTATCAAACAGGGCCCGGAGAAGTTCTCAGCGAAGAGAGAACATTTGAGAATTCATATATTTCTCCTTAAGAGGCAGGTGTGTATGTAACGCTTTTAATGCTTTCTCTAAAGCAAGTCTTAAAAAATGATCAGTTTGACTATCTGGAAAACACACATAAGTAAGATGACATGAATAGGATGTTAGGTGAAGAATCCCTGTATTCAACTGACATTTTCATTAAAGGTTGATGCTCGTATTATCTAAAATGTGTCTTATTCCACGTAAGTGGCTCTCTGGCAGCCTCGTCTCATTGCACAGCTGTGTGTACTTTGTCCCATAAACTCCTTTTGAAACACTCTTTTAAATTTGATATGAAAGTACACAGTTTATCTTATGGCATGATTCAAAAATTTAAAACCATTAGTCAAGTGCTGAACACTGATGGAATCCACTTTTATGATTCAAAAGTGCACATGCTTCATGAGAAAAAGGGATGGGGTTGTTATTTTGGAGAAGTGGTGGGAACACTGTGGGAGGTGTGTTTGGGATAATTGTAAATGTAGTTTTTCTTTGCACCAATGAATCTTAGATTGTTAGTTAGGAATATCAGCGAGAAAACACTCAGATGCCTCATTGCATTCAGCGCTTTCTTTTATTAACTGTAACACCTGCCGTTTCACAGCCTGTGCTTCTGTCTCAGACATAAAGTGAAGGGGGTCCCACCACAGATATTGGGCTAATGTAAGCCTCCAAATAATAAAATAACAGTCAAACTGGGTACGGCACCCTCAGTAATATGCGTATGTCAGGTGAACGTGATTTTCTGCTTGTTGTAATGAAAGGCATTTGATCCGATCTCTTTGTTGATCAAATAATAATTAAGTGGCCTTTATGTGCCAGGCACTGTGCTAGGCTCTGGAGTCATTGGGGTGACTCAAACAAACTAGTTCCCTGGCCTGGTGCTATTAATGGTTTCATATATCAAGGCAACATTTAAAAAATAAATAAATTCCATATGTGAAGAATGAAAGGGAAAACACATGGGGCATAGTGATGTTTAGCAGGCAGGGATGGGGACCTAAATGACTCAACCCTACTTCCTCTTTACTTTTACGTGGTACAAGTGAAAACGCTAAGTTGCCATCGATGACATTTCTCGCCTGGACTCTGATGCTCCCTCACTTAGCCTTCTCCAGGGAAGGAGAGGAGCATTTTGGAGAAGACCTGGGTACACCTGACTCAGCTTCTTCCCTTCCCGGTAGGGATCTGCCCTGTTCCTCAGCCAGATCTCCAGGGGTGGCTTCAAACTGCTGGAGGGTGGCTGAGTTCCCTGTGCCCTTTTGGGCACTCACTTTCAGTGACGAGTGTCAAGTGGTAGAGGTAGACTCCCCCAATTAATGATTTTTATAATTTGATCTTTAAACCAAGGGGAAAGGCCATGGAGGGGCTAACCTCTTAGATTTTATTTTCTTGACCAGGATCCTTAGGATCACACTTACTGTAGGGTCTCAGTTTGCTGCCGGATTGTTAACTGTATCAGCTCTTGACGTGGACTTAAGACATACAGGACTCAAATAGTGCCTTCACCCAGAAAGACATGATAGATTTTATTAAAAAATAAAAAAGAAAGAGAAGGGACCCTTAATATAGAGGGAATATACCATATTCTTGGGTTGCAGTGGAGAAACCATTCAATGGAATTTTTGCAGATTGAATGAATAGTTAGGATTGCAAATCAAAAAGCTTTTTATCCGGGCTGCTCTATCTCTAGGAATCAGTTTTGCTCAGGAAGCCAGGCAGGATGTGGAGAGGTCTGGAAAACATGCTTCTGCATTGTTAGCAGAACAGGAGTAGTGGAGGAATGAAAACCAAGAAAGATTTGTTAACTAGAGGGAAAAAGAGATTCTTTATTAAAAAATGAGATATTCTTGGATAAAGCAAATAGACAGGCATGAGAATAATAACATTCAAGGCTAGAATAGACAGATACAGAAGATAAAACAAGGTTCTTTCTGACCTAACTCTTCCTAAAGAAAGTACTAGAAAAGGGAGGCATTCATTCAATAATCCATCATCATATGTTTATTGGCTGTTTCTTTTGTGTCATGCACTCATCTTGAGTAATAGAAATATATCAGTGACTAGAAAAGATGAAAAAAACCTATCTCTGTAGATTTTACATTTTAATAGGATAATCAGACAATAAATATGACAATTAAATAAATGATATAGTGTAATAGAAAATGATGAGTGATGTTGAAAAGGAAATATGTCAAGGTAAAAAGGATTAGAAGTTCCTAGACAGGGAAGGGGTCTGGGTGGGATTTATTGAGTTCATGATATTGGAGTAAGGGCTTGAAAGAGATGACAGCATGAGCCATGTCCTAGCAAGGGGTAGAGAATTAGAAGTAGAAGCAACAGCCAAAGCAAGCACCCTAAGGTAAGAGTGTGTCTGAAGTGTCTGATGAACAACAAGGAGACCAGTGATGTGGGAGCAGAGTAAGCGGGGGGAGAATGATAGGGGATAACTTAGAGAGATAATGAGGGCCATAATGTATAGAGCCTTCGAGGTCATTGTAAGGACTTTGACTTTTATTCTGAGTGAAGAACAAGAGCATCCCAAGATTGTTGCAGCAATCCAGGAGAGGAGTGAAAGTAGGTTGGGGCAGGGAGTGGAAGTGGAGATTTGTTAGCTTCTGGATATATTTTGAAGGTAGAGTCAGTAAGATTCCCTGATAGATTAGTTGTGGGCTGTAAAAGAAAGAGAAGAATCAAGGATAAGTCTAAGGATTTTGGCTAGAGCAACTAGAAAGAGGGAGTGTAGGGATTGTTTTTGTTGTTACTAGATCAAAAATGATGGCTGGGGCCTAAGGATATCTAGAGAAGAGAGGCAAGATATTAAAGTTAACTGGAATGATTCCAACCATGAGAGCCAGTATCCAGGAAAGCTTTGAGAAGAATTCTTTTAAAGTTGTAGTGTCCACTCTAAAAACAAATGGGAATGTAACTCTTCTCTTTCCCCCAATAATTTTGATAGCTGTATTAATTAGTTGCAGATGATCTGGATAGATTCAAAGAGACAAGACCAGGAAGATCAGTGTAAGATACTCAGGGGATTACTGGGTGAATTTCAAGGTGCTGATGTGGTAGAGGGGATCATATGCTCAAGAAGTGTGTCTAGTTAGCTCCAAGGATGGCACACGAAAGAGCAAACATGGAGCTGGATGTTACTAGAAGGAGTTAGCGTCTGGGTTAGATTCTGGTCTGATGAGAACATATATCCTACTTGGTATTATTTTAATAAGGAAACTAAAGATAGGAAAGACAGACAGGATTTGGTTGAACAAAGAAGCCAACTGGAAGACTCAAAACTCATGGACTTGATAACTTTCTCAAATGGGGAGTCCCACTAGACTCATTAGAAGAACATGTTGGAGAAATAGGTGCCTTGGCCAGAAAACTAAGGGACAGTACAAGGAAAAGAGACTCTTAGTTTCAGCAAACAATACTAGGTCCCTTTCATTAGGATGAAAGTGGCCAATTTAGGAGATGAAAGCTGTTGTGAACCCCACACCGCCTTCCTGAATGCAATGAAGAGCAGGGACATAGTGGTGGAGGCACACCCACCTACCACTACAGGAGATGGCTGCAGGTGCAAATGCCGCTTCGTCTGGCACGTTCAACAGCTCAGAACAGACTGTCTTAGAGAGCCTGTGGCAAAGGCATGGTTTGTCACTCGGCTTTCAGGGCTCAAACCTTAGAAGCTTCAGTTCAGGAAACTGCTGAGGGTGATTATTCAACTGAAACAAATGTAAGTGGGGGAGGAACCTCCCCAAAAGCCAGCCATACAGGTTCAAAGCAGAGCACTGAGTCTTTGCTATGTCAGTACTAAGCACTTGGTTCTGAGCCTATGATTTTGGGGAGAATAATGCATTAGCAGTTGGAAATTTTTTCTTCTGAGTCGGTGGATATGAGGTCAGGGCTTGGGTTTTATTGTAAATCCTCTTAACATTTCACATATATGAAAAACATTTATCTTTTGAGGTCCTGAAAGATCACAGCTTGGACTGTGAGGGTTGAAAGAGGTAATGTGTATGAAGTACTCAGCACAATGATTAATAATAATAATAATAATAATAATAATAATAATTCAATAGAATGGCTTTTCTGTGCAAGGTGATTTTTTTTTTAAGTTTTTGGCAAGAGCTGGGACTGGAGAGAATGATGAGAGTAGTCAGGTCAGATCAAGCCAGACCTTGCCTTGTGTACTGAGAAGTTTAGACTGTTATCTTAAAGAACACATAGAGTCATTAGCAGCTTAGGGCAGGAGAGTCTGGCCAGGAAATTTTATCTTGCAAAGTCACTCTGGTCAAGTTTGGAGATTGCAGGGGAGGAGTGGGGGATGGCGGGCAGGGAGATCATAGGGAGACTGTTGACATAACACAGGTGAGGAATGACAGTGGCCTTCACCAAGACATGAAGTGGTGGTGATATGAGAAGAAGTGGAGAACTGGTGGGCCTTGGTGAATAGAGGTGGAGGTCAAGGGAGAGAACGTCATCAAAAATCGTTTAAGTACTTTTGGCTTGGACAATTGGGCACTTTGCGCTGTCCTTCATGAGACAGGGAATTTTTAAAAAACAAAACCAAAAGGCAGTGGTGGCGATAGTAGTAAGAACTAGGAATGTTTTTTGAGCCCTTTGTAAGTGGCAGGCTCTGTGCTGAATACTCTACGTGGGTCATCTCACTGAATACGTGCAACACGATGCTGTTGTTACTCTGTCTCTGTGTTTAATAGAAGAGGGAACCCACACTTCGGAAGGTTAAGGAACATGCCCACTATACTCATGTAGGAATTGGGGAAACAAAAGTTTGAAATCAAACAGATCTAGTCTCAAATCCTAGATCACCAGTTATAGGAACTTGAGCATGTCCCTTAGCTTGTCTACCATGGAGAGAACAGCTACCACCTAAGACTCGGCGAGATGACATCTGCAGGAGGTTTTAGAACAATGCCTGGCATGAGGTAAGCACAGCAAACAGCAACTGTCCCTGACAAGGTGCTCTCTAATTATCGCATAAACCTATGAGCCAGGAACTGGAAATATTTCCATTTCAAAATTTAGCACAAAAAAGATAGTTAATTCACTTATTTGTACTGTGTCAGGAGGCTAAAGGAGTTGTTCTGATTTCCAAACCCATATTCCTTTTACTGCGACAGCTCATTTTTTATTATCTTGGGAAGGAGTACAAGGATCAGTAAGTAGCCTACTGATGTCTTGAAAAGTTAGTAGTCTCCAGTGAAGCTAGAAAGCATATGGGCTCCTGAGCTAATTTTTGCCTGTGCAGCTATGTTGTACATTACAACCCGAGGATTCTAAGCTCTTAATCTGCTGTTATTAGTAGCTGTGATCAGTAATAATGACCTGGACTCCTTTTTCAAGGCAGTTTGACTATAGCTATTCCTTCGTCTCCTCCTCTTTTGCCTCAGTCCTTTCTTGCTTTGTTATACATCCATTTCCTAAATAGTTTTTCAGTATAACTTGTAATAAAGCATTAGACATCTTTTCTATTATTTATTCTATTATTTATTCTTCCTGTCAATATTTATCCTGTGCCATGCACTATGTTGGCAGAACAGTGACAAATAAGACAGCTAGTTCTTAATATTGCTCCCAAACTATGAAAGAGGCCTGAAGTCCCTGTAACGTAGTAGGTCGTGTGCATGGGAAAGGAGCTGAATGACTCCGAGTGAGTGTGGATGGTTGGAGTGGAGAATGATGTGGAGGGGTCAGGGGTCAGTCACATAGACTGAACGTAGGAGGTGTCATTTGAATTGGTTCTTTCTTTAAGAGGTTTTCTGGGTCCAGAAGGAATAGAGCATGGAAGGAGTCAAGGCATAAACTCATACATTGTAGAGCTGTTTGCCCATTAAAATCACATGGGGATCTTGTACAAAAATCTCAATTCTTTGGTTCCACCTGAGAACCTTTGGGGGGTGGGCTCTGAAGCCCTGGTGGCTTTTGAAGCTCCCCAGGTGGTTCTAATGTGCTCTCAGCATTGAGACCCATTGCCCTGGCAGATGATACTGTATATGGAGAACCCAAAAGGTTCCGCCGAAACACTATGAAAACTGGTACATGAATTCAGTAAAATAGTAGGATACACAATAAATGTCCATACATCAGCTGCATTTTAATACACTAACAGTGAACTATCAGAAAGGGAAACTAAGAAGATAATCCCATTTACAATTTCGATTAAAAAATCCTAGGAATAAATTTAATGAAGGTAAAAGACCTATACTCAGAAAATTATAAGACCTTGAAGAAAGAAATTGAAGAAGATCCAAATAAGTAGAAGCACATACAATGTTCACGGATACAAAGAACTAACATCCTTAAAATGTCCCTACTGCTCAAAGCAATATACAGGTTCAATGCAATTCCTATCAAGATAGCGATGGCATATTTTACAGAACTAGAACAGATATTCCACAAGTTTATGTGGAACCACAAAAGACCCTGAATAGCCACAGCAATCTAGAGAAAGAAGAACAAAGTTGAAGGAATTATGCTACCTGATATAAAACTATACTACAAGCCCACAGTAACTGAAACAGCATGGTACTGGCATAAAAACAGATGTATTGATCAATGGGACAAAGTAGAGATTCTAGAAATAAACCCACTTCTTTATGATTAATTCATATTTGACAAAGGAAGTAAGAATGTACAATGGGGTAAATATAGTCTGTTCAATAAATGCTGCTGAGAAAATTTGACAAATATCGAATATAGGCCCCCCAAAATGAAACTAGACCAACTTATACACCATACTCAAGAACAAACTAAAAATGGATTAAAGACTTAAATGTAAGACTCAAAACCATAAACATTCTAGAAGAAAACATGGGAAGTAAAATCTTGGACACTTCTCATAGCAATATTTTTTCTGGTATAACTCCTTGGGCAAGGGAAACAAAAGAAAAAAAAATAAACAAAAGGATTATATTAAACCAAAAAGTTTTTGCAAAGGAAACCATCAACAAAATGAAAAGCTAACCCATTGAATGGGAGAACATATTCACCAATAATACATCTAAGTGGTTAAAATACCCAAAATTTATAAAGAACTTACAAAATTCAACACCAAAAAATGAACAAACAAAAAAACAATCCAATTAAAAATGGACAAAGAACCTGAATAGACATTTCTCCGAAGAAGATATACAGACTGTCAATAGACATATGAAAAGATGTTCAATATCACTAATTATCAGAGAAATGCAAATTAAAACCACAATGAAATATTACCTAACATCTGTCAAAAAGTCTATCTTTCTGTATCTTTCTGTTTGTATAAATCAACAAACAACAAGTGCTGGCAAAGATGTGGAGAAAGAGGAACCCTCATGTGCTGTTGGTGGGAAGATTGTGCAGCCACTGTGGAGTTTCCTCAAAAAATAAAAAAATGGAACTGCCATATGACCCACTGATTTCACTTGTGGTAATATACTTGAAAAAAACCCAAAACACTAATTTGAAAGAATATAGGCACCCCTATGTTCATGGCATAGCATTCTTTATCATAGTCAAGATTTGGAAGCAGCCCAAGTGCCCATCAGTAGATGAGTGGATAAAAAAGCCAAGGTATGTTTACACAATGGAATACTACTCAGCTCTAAAAAAAGAGAAAGAAATTTTACCATTTGTGGCAGAATGGATGGATCTGGAGAATATTATGCTAAGTGAAATAAGCCAGTCAGAGAAAGACAAGTAGTAGACAATTTCACTAAGATATAGAATTTAATAAGCAAAATAATCTAACAAACAAAATATAAATGGACTCATAGATACAGAAAACAGAATGGTAGCTGTCAGAGGGGAGGGAGGTTGTAGGACTGGGTGAAAAAGGGGAAGGGAGTAAGCAAAAATAAGAAAAAAACAAAAAAAGAAAAAAACCCTCATGGACACAGACAACCACATGATGATTGCCAGAGCCAAAGGGCAGTGAGAGGTGTAGAAGAAGGTAAATGTGGGCGTAAATGGAGAGGGAAGGAGACTTGGCTTAGGGTGGTGAACACACAGTACAATATACAGATGATGTGTTATAGAATTGTGCACCTGAAACCTATGTCATTTCATTAACCAATGTCACCCTGAAAATTCAATATGAAAAAAAGAAATCCACTGCCCTGCAGATACTCTAGCACCTGAGCCCAAAACGTGCCCATGTTGATAAGAGCAAAAACTCTATAACAAAATAAAACACAACAAAAGCGCCTTCATAGAAGATAGGATGAACAAGTTGTGCGGCGCCTGCTTCCCACTGGGATATAGGCACCATGAGGAGAGAGGCTGTGTCTGTTTTCCTCAAGGCTACATCCCCAGTGCCCGGTATGATGCCTGGTACGTAGCGAGCACTCGACTATTTGTTTAGCAATGAATGTGGTATACTTTTATGGTCCTGTTATGTGGTATAATGAGTAAATCATAGCTACATGCATTAATGTGGGTAAATATCAGAAACATGAATGAGACAAAGAATAACTACAGTAGGATGCTACTTCTTAAAGTTCAAAATCAAGCAAAACCAAACTATAGAATATATAGTTATATAGCCATATATACTAACTCTCTATGTAAATATAAGAGAAGGATAAAGAACCATTTAAAAAAATCATAGTTGCAGCAGTAGAGGGGTGGGAGCTCCAGAATGGCTTTGGGAGGAAAACAAAGAAACTTTTGGGGGGAATGTTCTATTTCATAAGTTGGGTGAAAGTTTTGGGGGAATTTTTTTATTACACTTCATTGATAACTTTATAGTCATTAGATATATTTATTTGATATATTAATACAAATACTCTGTTAAAAAAAGAGAACTGATGATAGTTGATCAAAAGGGAACAGGTCATTAACAGAAGGGGTGGCTCAGAAGGGATTAAAGGTGTGGGCTTTGCCTTCTTCCTGGTTCAGCAGGAGCTCCCACTATGCGAGGACAGGACCCCCTTCCCCCATAGTCATCACTGAGGTGGCTGTCCCTAAGAGGGTGGGTGTCTTCAGGCCCTTTGGACTCTTTGAAGGGCAGTCATGGGTGAGGGAGCAGCTCCTCCCTTTCTGGGAGGGAGAATGGCGAGGGAGCCCTAGTTTGGTGTTGGTGAGGGGCCCACCACAGACCTCGTGCTCGCCCTGTGCTCTCTCTCAGGCTGCTGCTGGGCCCCCAGCAAGGGCTGCACATGCAGCCTGTGTTGTGCTCTGGATTCTAGCTGACCTGCTTTCTACTTTCCCGTGTAGACCTTGTAGACACCACTTCTCTTGGCTCTGGCCCCATATCACTAAAATTAAAGGAAGAAGTGAGAGCAGTTGTCCTCAACCTGTGTCTGTGCCATCTTTAGAATTCCCTGGTGCTACTGTTGGGTCACTTGGAGAGGGGTACAATTGGAAAGGCAGTCTCAGCCTGGCCACCCCCAGTCCTATCAGGGCAGCCACTCTGATGAATTTTGTATGTTTAGATTTTGTGTATGCTTTGATTTCAAAGGAGGGTTCTGTTGCTAGAACACAATGCAATGAAAACCCAAACAGTTCAAAATTTGGAAACCACTGGTCTAAATTAATGTTTCACAAACCTACCTATCTATCAAATTACTCCAAGTAATTCAAAAAATACCAGACTCCCCAGATTTTACACTTGATTTACTGAGTCTGTATTTCCAGGCGTAGGGTCTCCAGGACCTTTGTAACAAGCACCCCAGGTGGAGGTCACAGCAGGAGCCCATCTCTGGTCTGGAGTCTGTGTTTTGGAAACCTCTTTGGATTGGAACTTTGGAGTTCTCTAAGCACTAACATACCACGAGTCTGTGTTTATGTTCCTCCTGTGTATAACACCTTCTGTTCCGTTTATTTATTTTCCCTCATTTCTACCAAAACAACAGCTTCTAAGAATGAAAATATCAAAAAGAAGCTGCCATCCTATTTTTATTTTTTTCCCATGTACAAAATTCAGAGTTGCTTTTCTGGGTTTTTGGTGTTTTTTTTTTTTTTGGTGTGTGTGTGCGTGAGTCTCCCCCCTCTCTGAACACTGTGTATAAAAATAAGCTCTTTGTTTCTCTACAGTGCCTACTGCTGTAGCTCCCACGTGCTTTGGGAATCATGTCATTCCAGTTTGAACAGATACTGAGAGAATCCAGGGAGTAATTTCCCCTTGCATCATTTGGGCGACAAAATATTTCCAAACTGTGCACTGACATTGACTTTGAAATATTTCTCCCTTCCTGTTGGCCCCGCCATCTGAAAACATATAAGCATGCTCGATGGAACAGCCCACCGGAGAGAGTTAAAGACGAGGCTGGGAACACCTGCTCTTGAAACAGTGTCTGTGCTTCGTGCTCCTTAACAAAGAAATGCGATTCTTACAAGGGCCAGTGAAGGGCAGATGAAAGAATTAAGGGAACATGTGGGTTGGAACATGGGGTCAAACTAAGAAGATTAAGACTTTCAGCCCACAGAGATGAAGGCTGCATGGGGAGATGATCAAAGCTGACGAAGCCACGAAGGCATCAATATGTCTGTGTTCACCAAATTCCAAAGTGCAAGAATGGGCAGGGAGGACTCTCTGAAGCCTGAAAAAGGAGAAATTTAAAGCAAACAGAAAAAACATTAGTTTACACAGTGAGTCATAAACTTTTGAAATAAGTCACTCCCAAGGTATGGTCTGGGTTGGAAATAATAAAGGTTCACAGACGGTGTAATGTATTTATAAGGCACAGAGACACAATAGCTTGCTCAGAGTGAATTATACTTCCTATGGTACCTCTTTGGTTGGTGCCGCGTGGGAGAAAGCGAGCTAAGCTGTGTTTACCCTGCAGGTGATGTAATAAGAAAAAATTTATGTCCTCAAGGGGGAAACACCTTATTCAGTCATGTGCCTTAAAAAGTTTAAGTAATGGCAACAATTTCCTCATTACGTGGGAATATCTTGCTTTAAGAAAACTCTCCACCCCCTGTTGTAGCCCCTGGCTCATTGGTTGCTGGGGCCTGTTTTCACTATAACACAGTGAGGTTGGGGTGGGAATGAAACAAATGCAGTGGTGAGTGCGTTAGGCAATCCATAAACATATTAGCAAGGCCAGAGAGGGAAAAGACAGGACGAGACCCCCACTGCTGCTGTTAGATTCCCCGTGAGGCTCACACCAGTGAGAAAGCCAC
>PVKM010031255.1:0-16921 GCA_004027735.1 Carollia perspicillata | reverse complement strand
CCAGGGAAGTCAAGTCCTAGGACTTGAGTACAGGAGAGTATAGAGTATGGCACACTAGGAAGGTGCTCTGACCTATCTCCAGTCTCTTTCTCATCCTCCAGCCAGTTTCTCTGGTCCTCCTGAAGCTGGCTTCCCTGTAGTCAGGACTCCTAAAACTGTAGGGCCCCCTGGTATCCTCTGGAAATGGAGCCTTATTATTTCTACTATAGCAGCGACACCTGGTGTCCAGCTGAGGTATTTTCTGTGGTTTCTATTCTGGGAGTCAGTCTGTTCCCACCCACCCTTTTTCTTCTAGTCATTAGTAGTCTGGTGACTTCCACGGTGTCCAAAGGTGCCTGGGCTGAGGTCAACTAGATGTCCTCTTTCCCTAGGACTGCCGGATGCAGCTGAGTGATGAGGAAGGCTGCTGCTGCTTCCCTCTGGATGGGCACTTGCTCTGCCACAGCTGTCACATGCAGCGGCTCAATGCTCGACAGCTCCCTGCCAACTATATCTGAGCTGTAGTCACTGCTGCTGCCGTCACCACCGTTGACAAATTCCTCTGGCCAGTGGGGCCTCCTGAGGCCATATGAGGCAAAGGATGTCCTTTGTAGGCCTGGCAGAAGAGTCCCTTGGGGAGGGCCCCAAGGGCCAGAGACCCAAAGATCATGACATTCCAAATGGATTGTGGAGGAAGAACCTTCCAGTTACCATGGTGGGGGTGACTGGCCTTCTTTCCACATGTGCAACCTATGCTGTACCATATAGTTAGGCACACACAGGCAGGTTCCAGTGTACTCTAAAGGTCTGATTCTAGTATGATCCCCAGTGTACGTCTGTGCATAAATCAAGCAGTGTTCTGGTTCTGGATTATAGGAAGAACGGACATCATGGGAGCTCCTCACTGCCTTGTGCCCCACACATGGGTTCAGACGTGGGATCAGCCAGGTTCTTACCACAACACAGTATCTTATTTCTGTATCTACATGAAGAGGTAGATCTTGTTAATGAGTTATCTCTTGGCCACCTTCTCTCCAAGGACTAAGCTGCTCACCTCTTGGGAATGGAGACCAACTCCAGGTGGGCCTGCTGCCTGTGTTGCCTGTTTCTCAGGGACTTACGTGGGCCTGGGGTGCCTGTTCTTGGTTCCTCTTCTCAGCTGGGGGAGGAGGTAATGAGTGGATCTCTGGGTGTGAGGTTGCTGGGGGAGATGTTTAGGAAGCTTCAGGCTATCCACGCTCCCTAGGTGTAAGTGCACTGAGCCCTTCCCCCCAGTATATGCAGCCATGGGCATGTTCTCCCACACACCTACTCACTTCCCTTCTTCTCAGGTCACTCTTACACTTGGTTGCCTAGCAGTAGCTCACTACTCCAGAGCTGCCACCTTTCAGAGGGATCCAGGATTATATCTACTGTAATCCCCAAACTCTGAGGTTCTGGGGAGCCAGAGGGGCAAAACACTTTGACTTGGTTCTAGTCAGTTTGGCTGAAATTGGTTCACCTAAAGCTAGATCTCTTAAAACCAATTCATTGAAAACCTGTGTGTTTAAATTTTCAACCACTTTTGCCAAAAGTTCAGATCCCTTTTGGGTTGTTTGTTTGTTTAGCCTTTTAGGTGTCCTATTCTTTTTTGTCATGCTTTGAGTATTTCAAAGATTTATATCTCTTCATCCAAGAGTACCGAATCGTCAGCAACATCAATTTATCAAATTTGCAGCTGTATGTAAATGATGAAATTGCTTCCTGCTACCTTCATGGGTATCTGTCTCTATGTTACCTACTTTTCAAACACTTTTTTAAAAAAGCTTCAAGTTTCTAGTAATAAATATAATTGGTATGGACATTTTGTGTATCATTTTTTGTGTTTCTTAATCCAATATCCCTTTACAAATTAGATGCCTTGAAAAATGTAACAAAGCTCGATACGATTTTATGCTTTGGTCTAACTTCCATATCCATGCTGTTAAAATGCCAATATATTCTAAACAAATGAACGGGCATGTGGCATATTCAGTTGACTAACGATTCAATGATGTAAGACAACAGCAATACGAAGTGGAAGGGTGAATCTGCTAAATCCTTTTGAGAATGCTGCAGATTTGATAAATACTTATTTTAGACTAATTGTCTCTAGATAAATTGGTTTTAGGCAAATTAATCTGATAATTAATCTTGAATCTTTAGTGTTCATTCTTGGTCACTTAGAATGTCATAATGGAAATAATGACTCCTGAGAATAGAAATTCCACATTTAAGCCCTGGCTGGGTTGCTCAGTTGGTTAGAGCATCATCCTGATAAACTGAGGTTGCTCATTCAATCTTCAGTCAGGGCACATACTACAGGCAAGCCGTGAATGCATAAATACGTGGCACAACAAAACCGATGTTTCTCTCTAAAATAAAAAGAAATTACACATTTAGGGGTTACTCTAAGATGACTATGCCAGCCATCCTGGGAATTGCAGAGAAGAGGCCTCAATGAGCAAATGAGTGAGAATAGGAGTTCAGATTCATACCAGAGGGTTAAATGAACTTCAGAGGAATAAATGTGCTGATACTAGACTACTTGTTCTACGGCTGGAGTTACTTGTAACTATTATTAGATTCCGTGACTGGGAAATTTTCTCAGCAGGGTGCTCCAGGCCTGGGAGATCCATAGAAGCATGTGCGACTATATCCATCCCTTCAGTATTTTCTTTACTCTTGGGGTATTGTCTACTCTGTCATTCTGACCCTTTGTTTCTTACTCTGATTTTGACCTCCATCTGCTGCTGACTGGCTGATTCTTTTCTTGGTCTATGCTCACCAAGACTATGCTTGCCACTGTGGCTACTTTCTTTCCTGAGGAAAAACTGTTAATATCTGATGAGGACAAGACAGACCTAGGGAAGGCAGGCCATAGCAGAATCACATACCCAGCTAC
This sequence comes from Carollia perspicillata, assembly GCA_004027735.1. NCBI lineage: Eukaryota > Metazoa > Chordata > Mammalia > Chiroptera > Phyllostomidae > Carollia > Carollia perspicillata. Next base: position 14,019 of record PVKM010031255.1, on the reverse strand, counting down.
CCCCACCACTGACAGGCTCTTCCTACTCACTGGGGGATAGCTCATCCTTAATACTTGTATTTAATATTTACAGTTGATAGTGAAAAATCCATAGGGTGTTGCCAAGGATACAGCAACAGGTAAATCGTGTTTGGCAACTCTCCACCTGATTGCCATCAACAGCCACTAGGCCTGAGATGGGGTAGGGGAGAAAATGGAATAATTATGGATTTGTTTTGTGTCTTTTTAGGCTAGAGTCACAGGACAGGGGTCAGGCTTTTACAGATGACTTTGGCTATTTGCTCTGACTAGTCCCATTTGTCGAAGGCCTGACTGTGGTTTATCAAGAATAAGGCTGGGCCCTGGCCAGGTGGCTCAGTTGATTGGAGCATTGTCCGGTACACCAAAGGTTGCGGGTCTGATTCCAGGTCAGGGCACATACCTAGGTTGCAGGTTGGATCGCTAGTTGAGGTGCATATGGGAAGCAACCAATCAATGTTTCTCACATCAATGTTTCTCTCTCTCTTCCCTCTCTCTCTCAGACCTGAAATCAATAAACATATCCTCAAGTGGGGATTTTTTTAAAGTTCTTTAAAAAATAAGGCTGGTGGTGGCTCTCTGCCTTACTCCTTAGAGATGTTTCCCCTTTCCCTACCTGGAGCTGTCAAAGCCAGGAAATGGTAAGATTCCATTCATAATCAGGCTGGAGACTGTCCTCAGCCACGGGGGAGGACAGTTTTTTTTTCTATTTTGTTCATTTATTTTGTATTTTAGATTCCACGTATAAGTGAAATCATATGGTATTTGTCTTTCTCTATCTGACTTATTTCTAGGGAAAGAGCTAATTCCAGGCACATAAAGCCAGTTGGAAGAGGTCCTTGAGATTGTACCTTTACAGAAGGGAATAAAAAGAGGAAGGAGACAATAGAACTGAAATAAAAGCATTTGGAAAAGCAAGCAAGCTAAAGCATTTTTATTTCATTTTGTTTTTTAGAAAGACCCATACCTCAGAGCTGGCCTGGGGTCATTCAGAGCCCTAATGGTGAGGCTCCACAACAAGGACAAAGGTCCAGCCAGTCTCCGCCCTTTGCATCCTCTCCTCCCTTGCAGCAAGACCTAAGACTGGGCCTCCGCTATGACAATTGCTTGTACAGGGCCCTTGAAACAGCCACACTTAGCTCTAGTTGTAAACAACTAAGGTTTGACTTCGGAAATATGAGCAAACTTACTGGGATGTGTAGATTAGGCCAGTCTAACTGTGATGGGAGAAGAGTCATCAGAGGCAAATTCTATGCCTGTGGGTATTATTTCACCTAAGCTTAGAAAGGATACTGCTGATGGCGAAGGGAGCCAAGGTGCTGTCCAAGCAGGGTGCAGTGGGTTGGGAGCAATACACCAGAAGATACTGCTCATGTTTGTATCTCAGAGACTTAGAGCCAAGCCAGGTGTGAATTTAGAGATAACCCAGTCACCTCATTTTACTGAATGAAGAAATAGAAACTCTGAGTGATGACACTTTTGAAGACCAATAAAAAGCCTATTTTCCCTCTTTCCTCCCACTCCATCACAGGTATTCCCACAGCAAAGGTAAACCGGAAGTGTGATGAGCACTTCATTATGATATATATTTAGGGAAAGTTTAGTAGGAAAGCCAGGGAACACAAAAAACAGTGATGAAAACATTTGGTTTCTATCAGCGGGTTTTTTTTTTTGTTGGTAATTAGAATTAGCAGTAGCCAAAGTAACTTTAAAAGCACATCAGTAGAAACAAAGGAAAAATAACTGCGGGAGAGTCCCTGCCTTTGAGAAGGTCACAGTCTAGCCATGGAGACAAATACATAAAATGCCTTCAGAAGATTACAAGCAACATGTCCACAAGTGCAAAGAAATTGAGTGTTACAAACCAAAGACCTAATACTGCAGGGTGCAGATGACAGGGGTGAGATTTTGTCTGGCTTGGATTGTAGATCAGAAAGTGGAGGCTCGTAGGCTAAATCCCGCTGCCAAACACATTGAGTTTGGTCCAGTGGCAGTTGTTTTTTTATAAAATTAATTTGAACCCCAGCTGAGAGGAAAACGCCAGCTAGTAAATAAAGAATGATAGAATGTGACAAACAGCATTTTGTGAACTTAACAAATTATCTGGCAAAGATTATTAATTGATGTTAAAACCATAGGTGAAATGGCTGGTAGACAACTGAATATTCAATAGGGTAACACTATTGATTGTAACACCATCAGGTTAGTCTTGAGGCCAGAAGCGTAATTGCGTTGGAGGGATCAGACTGTGGTCACTTGTCTCCTAGAATGGGTCTTAGTATCACTGACCAGTAGAACAATTCCAGTGTGAGGCAAATACATAACCCAACATAACCCAGTGTTATGTTAATACATAACCCAGTGTATATTCTAGCTACTTCCCATCCCCCCAAAGAATTATTAGGTGTAACTTGCAGTTTACAGGAAATGCTGGGGATAGAGAACAAACTAAATCCACATGGTAAGGCATTCTGTAGGGCACCTGGCCAGCTCTTCAGCAAGTCAGTGTGATTTTTTTTTAAGTCAAAACTGCTAGATTAGAGATATTTAAGGTATATACCATATTTTTCAGACCGTAAGACATGCCTAGGTTTTAGAGAAGGAAAATAGGGAAAAAATTTTAAAGCAAAAAATGTGGTAAAATATTAAATAACATAACATAATATCTCACCAGTGTAAATGTAAACAGAACTCAACAGCAGCATTAACAACCATTATTCCTCCCAAATTTGGTGGGGGAGTGCATCTTTATAGTCCAAAAAATACGGTAATAACAACATAATGCATGGTCCTGAATTTCATATTAGTTTAAACAATTTGCTATAAAAGATAATTGGGGTCAATTGGAAAATTTTTAACATGGATGAGATTAGATGAGGTGCAAATTATTAAGACTTCTGGTCAAGATGGTGGCCCAGGTAAACATGGCTGGCCATCTAGCACAACCACATCAAAATTCCAACTAAATTATAGAACAACGGTCACTCAAAACTGGCAGAAATCAGTTAAATGGAAGTCTGACAACCACTGAATTAATGAAACCACATCCATCCAGACTGGTAGAAGGTGCGGAGATGTGGAACAGGCTGGTCCCACATGCATGTGTAGTGGGTAAAAATTCGGGAGGGATATCTTGGGAACGAGGAGTCCCAGCCCCACACCAGGCCCCCCAGCCCAGGGTACCAGTGCCAGGAAAATAAGTCTCCATAACTTCTGGCTGCAAAAACCATCAGGGATTGAGTCAGTGAAAGAAACTTCTGGACACCCAAGCAGTTCCTCTTAAAGAAACTATTCAGGCTCATTCCCTCTGAGATCCAGCACCAGGATCTTGAAAGGCACCAGTGACATACAGAAAGAAACTGAAGTGTCTGGCCTCAAGGCGAGAGCTGGGGGACAGCTTTCTCCCAGACAGACAGGTGGGCAGAGCCACAGAACTGGCAGGTGGGTGCCACATCTGAGACTCCATCAACCCAAGAACAGAGACATAATCATGGATATGAAGAGCTTTTTGATGGTTGCCAAATGGGAGGGAGGTGGAGAGGAGTGGGTGAAGAAGTGAGGGGATTAAGAAGTACAGATTGGTAGTTGCAGAATAGCCATAGGGATGTAAAGTACAGTATAGGAAATGGAGTAGCCACAGAATTTATACCCATGACCCATGGACATGAACAATGGTGTGGGGATTGCCTGAGAGAGTATCAGGGAGTGGAGTGGAGGGAGGCAAAGGGGGAAAAATTAGAAAAACTGTAATAGCATAATCAATAAAATACATATAATTTAAAAAAGAAAGGTCAAAATCATTAACAAACACTAGTTCCAAAACCATATATTAGAGGGTAATCATATTTTGTTTTTAAAATGTCTGTATATTTATAGAAAAATGATCTGAAAGGATATGCACTAAGGTAATCTATGGTGAAAATATGTCTTATTGTTAGCCTACATTTTCTATTTTTTTAAAAGATTTTATTTATTTATCCTTAGAGGGGAAGGGAAGGAGAGAGGAAGAGAAATATCAATGTGTGGTTGCCTCTCGTGCGCCCCCTGCTGGGAACTGGCCTGCAACCCAGGCATGTGCCCTGACTGGGAATCAAACTGTGGTTGTTTGGTTCGCAGGCTCGTGCTCAATCCACTGAGCTACGCCAGCCAGGGACATTTTCTATTTTTATACATGTATACTGCCTCTGTACTAAATTATTACAAATAATATAACTGGTTGCCAACATTGATAATTCAGGATACTTCACATAAAAATCTGTGTATTGTATATGAAGAGCTGGGTTTCTAAGGTTTTTAGAATAATCATATCTGTCACCCCTAGACTTTCATTCCCACATGGCAGCAATAGGTCCTCCTTTATTCAGTGTATTCTCTCCTTAGTTTGTCACAGTCCCTACCATTCCTTCTTCTGTACACAAATTGCTTACCTGCCTAGATCCCACAGGCATCTGAGTAAGTAACCCTTGATTTGGATGAACTGAACGACCTCCCCATCTGTACATCCTCTCATTACTAATCATTTGAAGGTACCAGTAAATTAACTGACCAAGAAAGCATCCATTTCAGCATTATCTGTGCCTATTTTAATTTTTTTTAGAATTATTTATTTATTCTTAGAGAAAGGGGAAGGGAAGGAGAAACATCGATGTGAGAGAGAAGCATTGATTGGCTGCCTCTCACAAACATCCCAACCGGGACGGGTCTGCAACTCAGGCATGCGTCCTGACCAGGAATGGAACTGGCCACCTTGCGGTTTGCGGGAGGATGCCCAACCAACTGAGCCACACCAGTCAGGGCTGTGCCTGGGTTTGTTTTGTTTTGTTTTGTTTTTAAAATAAGGCAACATAGTCTTGGGAAACCTCGATGTGATACTTCATCTACTTAGCTACCACACTTGCATACTATAAATTAGTTTACCAAAATTTCTCTTTCGTAAATACTAAATTGCTAACATCCTTAAGGTTTGTATTTTTTGTCATAATACCTTAATCATAGGCTGAGCTTCAAAATTTACAATATTATGTTCTTCCCAAGCTGAAACTCCAAATGCCCTCTGGTTGGTCTATTTCTACCACTGGTTCTAATATAATTTTTAAAGGCAAAATCTCTTTCACATGCAACTCAGTATAAGATGGTGTCACCATCAGTTTAAAATCCATACTTACCAGCCTGGCACATTTTCTCACATTACAGCAGGACACTCAACTGTTATAACAAGAACTGCACACCTTGCGTTTTATATCTAGCTTCTCAACATGATACTAGTTGTCTTCTTCTGAATTAATTTCCTTTACTGTCTCATATTCCTTAGGTAAAAATTGTTTCAATCTGTCCTATTTTTGGAGCTAAACTTCTCAGCTTTTCTTTCATATCTAAAATTCCCTCTTGAGCCTTGTTTATGTCCTCATTCACAATAGTGTCTTAAAGTAAAATCAGGCTTATTCCAGATTGTATGACAAAAGTTTCCACGAACAGGCAGGCAACCCTTGAAGCCACTAGGGTCTGGATTTGAAATCCTTTGGAAGGGTTAAGCAGTTGCAAAAATGGCACATTATGAACATTTGTTCTAAAATTTTCATTTGATGTCATAGGTTGATTACATATTGTCTACCTACTTGTTATCCCTTTAAATCATGTACTTAACAATGGGCATGAAATTTTCTAGCTTAATTATCAATAGCTGTGACTCTGAATACCTTTCTTTTTCAGTGAACATCCTTGAAAATAATTCTAAAATCTCCTGACTGCCTGTGAAGTTTTTAATTCCTGAAACTAGTTTCTGGGTCTAAAATATCATGTATTCTTGCTACTTGTCTTCAGATAACTTTGAAGTGGTGTTTTGTTTTTTTAAAGTGTGGTTCTACAGTCCAACAGCTATTTTAACTTCCTACCTTTGAAACTGGTTATTTAAACCTACGTTTTCAGTGTGAGACATAGTCTACTCAAAAGTTTCCATTAATTTGACAAGTAGAATACTAAATACTCACCTGAAATCTCTATCATCAGAGCATTATTTTGTTTCCTGGATAGAGTGTGGGAGGCAGAGTTCCTGCAATGTCTCAGCCAATTCTTCTCTGCAATTCTGTTTCTTTTAAAAAAGATTTTACTTATTTAATTTATTTATAGAGAGAAGGGAAGGGAGGGAGAGAGGAAAAGAAATCTCAATGTGCGAGAGATTCATAGAATGGTTGCCTCTTGCACACCCACACTGGGGACCTGGCCTGCAACCCAGGCTTGTGGTGCCCTGACTGGGAAGCAAACAGGCGACCTTTCAGTCTGCAGGTCAGCACTCAATTCACTAAGCTTCACCAGCCAGGGCTTTTCTCTGAAATTCTAAAAATGCAGCAAAGGAATGTCCGAGTCTGAAAGGTTAAGTAGACTTTTTCTCAGATTCCCATTTACATTTTTCAAAAAACAAATACATGAAAAGAAAAAAGCATACATGGATATTTTAAAAATGCTTGTCAAGAGCAACATCTTCAAGAAGGCAGTGGATTGTGGGCTGGAGTTATGCCTAATTCATCTTTTTATATCCCCTCAACCCCACACAAGAGTTTAGCTTGGGAATACTTGAGCATGTTTTTGGCTTTATCATTAAGGAACATTTAAGAAGTGAGTGATTGTATTTTGCATATGGCATAACAGAAGGTGAGAGGAACAACACTGTTGAAGAGACAGGTAATAAAAGCCAAGCATTCCACAGAACAACAACAACAAACTATAAAAGATATTAGCACTCTGGGAGTGGTCAGAAATTCATTCTTTCAACAAATAAGTGCCTTTGCATGTCAAGCACTGAGATGGGCAACCTTGGAATCTTGGAGGAAGCACTTCCTTAAATACAAACCCACACAAATTAAGGGTTTTTGTTTTTTTTTCAAATTAAGGCTTTTAAAGAGGATTCTGCACTACTTCTCAGCAATAAAAATACATGAATTTAAAAAGTGAGTTATTGATACTAGCAATAACATATATGAATCTCAAAATTAATTATGCTGTGAAATGAGCCAAAAGATTCCATTTATATAAAATTCTAGAAAATACAAACAAATCTATAGTGAGAGAAAGCAGAGCAGTGGTTGGGAATTGCCAGAGACAAGTTACAATAGAGCAAAGTAAATACCTAGGGCATGATGCACATGTTCACTGTCTGGGATGTGGTGATGTTTTCACAGAGGTATGGTTATGTCAAAACATAATGAACTGTATACTTCAAATATTGTATGACAAACTATCTCAGTAAAGCTTTTTTTTTAAAGCCAGAACAAAAATGTGGGGAAGGGGAGTAGGAATGGGAAGAAAGAGAATGAATTCTACAGATTCATGCAATTTTTCTTGCTCAAGGACACCAGATGGTGTCTGATTATAAGATCCTTTTTCAGTATTTTGCTTCAGTTTTACTTGCCAGGATGGTGTCTTGGCTCAACTTTCTAGTCTTATGCAGAACTGGCCTATGAAATCCAGCACTTCAGCTGGTCTGGTCTCCTCTTGGACCCAGAATGCAGCTTGGCCTCTTTGTCTCCATATCCACTTGCTGGGATGTTTCCTCCATTCTAATTGATCCAAATTATCTCTCCTTTCAGGCCTAGCTAAGATAAGATATATTTCATAGTCTTTCCTATCCATTCCTGCAGAAAGAATTCTGTACCTTCTTCTAGTTTCTCTAGTATTTATAATCTAAACTGCTCTTTTGACACCTTTTTGTTGCTTATTCACTTTTCATATGCATGTCTTATCTTCTCAACTAGATTCTGAACCTCTTCAGATGTGGGATTGGGTTATACATTATCTTTATGTCTCTCCCAAGGCACTTAATAAGTGCTTAATATGTGTTAACTTTAAATCACCTCACTTTGATAGTCTTTCCAAAGTTTCTTTCTCAGCCATTATCTCATTTGATCATTACATCAACACTATGAGATTGGAGGAGCTAAAAATATGTTATTTCCTCCTTTTGACAGATAAGGAACCTGAAGCTCCAGGTCACTCAGTTTGTCAGAGACAGAGATGGGACAGATAATTGCATTTGAAGCTTTGATCCTATTCAAGGCTTCCCATGACTCTTGACTCTACCCTTCTACCTGAAGATAGGCCATTGCATCCTTCACCTCCTCATTTCCCAAATACTTTAGAGCTGCCTAGCCAAAGCTTTGTAGTACCATACTAAAAAACTTGACAAATATGAGACACGAAATTTCAGTAGATTCCTGATCAGCCCTGAGTCATCCAAACATACCTCCTATTTTTCCCAAGTGCCATTTGTTAGGGGCATTATGACTGATATTTAATGATGCTGCACTACAGAGCTGAAGAAGCATAAATGATTTTTAAAAGCCTTAGACAATGACAGCACTTTAGTATTAAGCATGAAAGGTGGCAGCTGACAAGATGAGTAGGGATATAAAATTTCTGCACTGGATTGCACTATTCTATGTATTGCTAGAATAATTCTCTAGTTGGTACTAAAAGAAAAGGTTAAACTCTACCACCCAGCACACCTAGACTGAGATTCCTTCCCTATCAGGTAGACTATCAGCTTCTCCTCTGATGCAAGAGACTTGATACCTTGGTGCAATTTACTTAGCATCAAATATTATTTTGAAATAATTCACCTAATGACAGATTTCAGTTAACTTTGGAAAGAAGATGGTGGTAGGATTTAAGACATCCGGAAGGTGGGGGGACACCCTTGAGAGGAACAACAACCTTTGGTTGAAGTCCCTAGCCAACCTGAGGTTAAGCCCATGGAGGAGGTCAGGGAAATTGTCCCCCTCCTCCATCATTGTCTCTCCCTCCAACCTCTTCCTGGGATACCCCTAGGCTAAAACCAGTCAGGGAATATGTCGACCTTGAGATCCTTACAAGGAGTCCTAACCGGCTAGACAGAGTGTTGAAGGGCGAAATATGGATCTGGGGGCCGGGTGGCGGGGACGGGGGCGGCAAATGAAAGATACCCAGCTCATTGGTCTAGAGGTGGGCAGGTCACCTCTAGTCTGGCCAATGAAACATGGGAGAGTCTGGTGGGTGCTTCTGGCAAAGAATTTCTTGCCTTACTGTTATAGGAAGAACGCCTTTTCTCCTTCCTTCCTGTTTAGCATGTGTTGAGAAGTCTCAGCACCCTCAGCTCCAGACTTCTCATTAAGCAAACAATAAATGTTCACATATGTAAGAGAGAAAGAGAGACATGAATGAAGGATGAGAGATAAAGGACAGGGCAGAGGCACTTGGAGGAGGAATTTGGAGAAGCCCACCCAGGGGACAGAGTTAGTGGGCAGCGCCTGAGTGAGGAGACTCAGTGAGTGAGGCAGGGGTGAGTGGCAGGTCTGAGAAGGTTCAAAAGGCCCATGGGTCAGGTTTCGACCCTAAACATTGGGCCAGCGCCACCCTGAAGAAGTCACTTAACGTCTTTGCGCCTTAAATTTCCATTCAGTAAAATGGGTCTGATAGTGACTTTGTAGGACGCTGTAGAAGAGGCGAAGCAAGGCAAGTAAAACGCTCCGCATGGTGCCTGACTCATCAGAGGCACCGCAGTAGAAGTTGGCAGTCACTACCATTTTATCAATGTTCACCCTCAACGCGAGATAAGTACCCAGGAGAAAGCGTAAAGAAGCCTTCCGGGGACCACAGGCTTTCCAACCACCGACTCCGAATCCCGGTTCTGCGGCCGTTGGCGTCCAAGGGCGTGAGCGCGGCGAAGGGTGGGACCTGCCGTTCCCGCCTCGGTCGTGACCCCGCCCCCTTCGCTCTCTCGCGACTTCCCGTGTTCTTTCGGCCTTTTCCCCTCCGACTTTCCCCAGCGGTCCTCCGAAGCCTCGTTTCCCCCGCCTCCGCGCCGGGCCGGAGTGAGAAGTTCCGGGGCCCGGACGCGGGCGGGGTCCCGGGTGTTGACGCCCCAGCTCGCTCCGCCTTGCCCCGGGGGCTTCAGCCGCCCCTGGGTGTGCAGGTTTGCTTCCCGGGGTCGGCGGGCGGCGCTGCGGGGAAGAGGAGCCCTGGGAGGGTCCATCCAGCCGGTCCCGCGCCTGAGGCCGCCCTGGGCCTTGGGAAACCGGCTGCCCAGACAGAAGGCAAGTAGGCGCCGGAGAACCCGCTCCGCATTTTGATTCATGTCGGGCCCTATGAGGGTCACATCTTGTGAAAATACCTGTAAAATCAATTTAACGTTCAGTGCAGCGTGTAAAGACAGCTCTAAGAATTTAAAAGACGCCTGAGTCAGAATATTTAAATACTTGGGTCCCTGTAGCAGCGTTTTAACACGTTTGAGTTAAGAGGGTGGAGAATCCAGCCTGTTTGCCGCCGTTGTCCACGCCCTCTAACATTTAAAAAGGGTAAAGAAAATCACCGTAAAAAAAAAAAATCCAAGTGGGCAGTTCCCCTAGGGAGGCAATAACACTCACTTTTTAGAAATTTAGGGTGGTCCTCACTTTCGTGTGTGAAACTTGCCGGCAGAACTTTTATTTCCAGGCTTAGGTCAACGATAAACAGAATTGTGAAAACACCGAGCTTACCTAAGTAGTGGCTTTTGTTAACAAGTAGATTGTGTTATTAATTCTTAATGTCTCTCCAAGACAGGAATCGTTATCTCAGTTTTGCAGGTGGAAAGAAGTTTGGCACACACAAAAAAACATTTCCCTCAAATTCACTAACAACGGCTGAACTGCAAATTAAGTACTAGCATTCTGACTCCTTAGCTGCGTTTCGCTCTAGACCGTGTTACAAAACAAATGAGTAGTTCCTTTGATGTTACTCATAAAATGAGGGAGTAAACCAAATGCTCTGTGAACACGAAGTGTTAAATCATAATAACCTTCTATGTCTGTTCTGCTCTGGGAGGCACAGCTTTCCTTTGGAATTTGATACCTTACAGGAGGGGATGGAGCAGCAAAAAAGAAAATAATGTCAAGGGAAAAAATTTGTCTCCAGAGCCCAAACTGCCCATCTCCACTGACCCTTTGTGTCGATGTCATTCTTTTCAGTTTACTCTATGTTCTGGCAAAACACCCATAGCCCATGTCCTGGCTTCAGCTGTGTTAACTACACCTTTGCATTACTCTTTTGGCAATGACCTCCCTGTGCATCTTGTCACACTCTTTTTTCTGGGTGTTCTTCACCAATTGTTATGTGAAAACCAGTTGTACAAATGTGGAATGATTTGTCACTCAGGAAGGGGTTTCTGGAGTTGATCAAAAACTACCAACGTGTCATAGATGAAAGAAGTTAAAGAAGTGCAAGAAATTGTGGAATTTAAGAGCTGAGTGATTGAGGGGGGAGTAGATTTTGAATAATTGGGAAGCAGCAGCTCAGTTTTAGCTTAGAAATAATGGTGGGGGTAGGGGGCACCCTCCAGCTTTGACTAATGAACTGAAAAGTTTTCTTGCCTAAGAAGGCTTCTTTTTAGGCAGCTTATAATAAGTGGAAACATTTACATGTTTAGAATGCAAAATGTTTTGCAACTGATAAGTCAGTTTGTCTATAAAACATGTATAAGAGCTTCGGGCCCAGGATGTGTGTGATATAATCCCTCCCTGTTAAGAGGCATCCCTGAAGTTCCTCCCCAGCTTGTAGACAATAGAAGTTTGAACCCAGGTAGTTTTCCTCTGGAGCAGCCAGCCAGTTTATTCATTTTTTTGTTTGTTTTTTCTCTCTTGATTCCAAAGATAAGAATATCAGATGGCATCTGGGGATTTCTGCTCACCCGGAGAGGGGATGGAAATACTCCAACAAGGTAAGGATAGCCATTTGCAAGAGGCTTTTTTTTTTTGTTTACGATTTTTATTTATTTATTTTTAGACAGAGGGGAAGAGATGGAGAGAAACATCAGTGTGTGGTTGCTTCTCGAGCACCCCGTACTGGGGACCTGGCCCTCAGTCCAGGCATGGCCCTGACTGGGGTTCACAGGCAGGTGCTCAATCCACTGAGCCCCACCAGCCAAGGCTTTTTGCAAAAGGTTTGATGACTTATCCAGAGAGGTTTTATCCAAGTTCTTCTATAAAAAAAAAAGGATTTATAATGTTCACCAGGATTGTTCCTCTCACAAAAGCTTATGTTTCTAGGGAAATTAGGATATATGAAGATTCTCAAACACTGTCTTATTAGAAAACAGATTACACTGACTCCTGTTTAGTATATGCTTGTACAGTAGACTAAAAACTCAAGATGATCCCATGCGGTGTGAGCAAACATATTCAGAATATAAGGGTAGCCAGAAAACTCCTCAAAGGCTTTCTTCCTACCTATGTCTTGAATTTTTTCATCTTGTCTCCAAAATCTCAGATCCTTCTATGTGTTGAATCCTTTCCATATCTCAAGTCCTTTCTATATCTTGAGTCCTTCAAGGACTTGGATCTTCTATATTTTAACCATTTTCATATTGATCCTTCTCCTTGTGGGGGAAAAAAAAGAGATTTCTTCTTCTCTAAAAGGACTTTGGGTATGATGGTCCAAAGAATGAGAATTTGAGTGTTTGGTAAGTGGGAGTAAAACAGAAGACCCCAGCAGAAAGCACTTCAGAAAAGAGATGGAAAGAAAGCCCCTCGAACATGGAATTACAACAGGATCCCAGTTTCTTGACTTTTTGTCATGCTTATGTTGTTCTGTGTCCCCATGGGTTACTCAGCTCTGTTTACACTAAGGAGAAATGTGGTCAGTTAAATTTTTTGCTTTTAAGAAGAGTATACATTCAGGACTTCCGGCCAAGATGGAGGCGTAGACACTGTGCCTCCTCGCACAACCAAATGTAAGGACAACAAAGATTTAGAAACAAAAACACAACCAGAACAGACAGAAAAGTATACTGTACCGAAGTCCGACAACAACAACGAACCATTCATCCACTGGTAAGAGGGGTGGAGTCGGCAGCAGGAAAAGGTGGTGGTGGGCAGACCCCAGCACGGGGAGGAAATGAGCAGACCCAGTAGGGCACGCAGGGCGGTTGACTGACCGCAGACACACATTTGTGCACAGATAAACCAGGGAAAAAACAGGTGGTGAGACAGACCATGTGACACAGGGCCCCAGTGCCGGGAAATAAAGCCTAAAAGCACGTTTGAAAAAACTTGTGGGAGTTGAGGTGCCAGGAGAGACTCCCAGCCTCACAGGAGAGTTCGTTGGAGAGACCCACAGGGTCCTAGATCATACACAAGCCCACCCACCCGGGAATCAGCACCAGAAGGGCCCAATTTGCTTGTGGGAAGTGGCAGAGGTGACCAAAATCCGAGATAGCGCCATTATCCCCTCTCTGACCCCGCCCCCACATAGAGCGTCACAACCCAGTGCTAGCCCTGTGGTTTGCCCCACCCTGGTGAACACCTAAGGCTCTGCCCTTCATACATAACAGGCCCGACCAGACCAAAAAATTATGGCTCGAACACAAACAAATCAAAGCCTCAGAGCCAATACTTTTAAATGACCAAGAGCTAGCCAACCTATCAGATGCACAGTTCAAAACACTGGTGATCAGGATGCTCACAGAACTGGTTGATTTTGGTTGCAAATTAGATGAAAAGTGAAGGCTACACTTAGTGAAATAAAGGAAAATGCACAGGGAACCAACCGATAGTGATGGACAGGAAACTGGGAATCAAATCAATGGAGTAGACCAGAAGGAAGAAAGAAACAACCAAACAGAAAAGAATGAAGAAACAAGAATTCAAAAAAATGAGGAGAGGCTTAGGAACCTCCAGGACATCTTGAAATGTTCCAGCACCTGAATTATAGGGGTACCAGAAGGGGAAGAGGAAGAGAAACAAATGGAAAAGTTATGTGAATGAATAATAAAGGAGAACTTCCCCAATCTGGCAAAGGAAATAGATTTCCAGGAAGTCCAGGAAGCTCAGAGAGTCCCAAAGAAGGTGGACCCAAGGAGGAACACAACAAGGCACATCATAGTTACATTAGCCAAGATTAAAATGAAGCAGAGAATTCTAGAAGCAGCAAGAGATAAGGGGACAGTTACCTACAAAGGAGTTCCCATCAGACTGTCATCTGATTTCTCAAAAGAGACCT
>PVKM010031254.1:0-16899 GCA_004027735.1 Carollia perspicillata | reverse complement strand
TGAGACCACAGCATCAAATGTCTTTTCTATAGTGTAAGTACAATCACCAATACATGACCAATCACTCCCCTCAGGAGAGAGAATACAATATGCCAGTTACAAGTACTAGACAGAATGGTAGGAAAGTGTCACATAGAGTGACATGTCTATGCAATTCAAAAGATGAAAACAATTTGTGAATTAACATTTGGTGGTAGGACCTAAAACAATACATGTTTTGTTTCTAGAAGTTTAAAAAGGCACACTTAATACTTAAACCTCTCTGCAAAGTACACTTGATTGTTTTAAGTTTTTAACAGTTTATGTAGGGACTCAAATGCTATATGGGGTTTCTCAAACTAAACAGCAAAAAACTGAAATTAAGAAAGGTGTCATCAGGCCAGGGCTTCCTATGGGAGAGCATTCACCAGGTGCCATAACCACTCACAGCTGAGCCCTGGAGGATGGGAAGGCCAGCAGGAGCCACAGATGACCCTGACAACCATGCCGAGGAGCACAGGTGCTGCCACCGAATCGTGACCATGGACACTAGGCCAGCCTTGGCCAAATGTAATACAACATGTTCCTGCTCTCTTGTGCTCCAGATGCAATGTGCTGTTTAAAATGCAATTTTGCTACACTAACAAATCAATTTCAAACTCCACCTCCCCCCAAAAAAAACACTGGCGAACCTACCATATGAAGGATGAAAACTGTATATTTTTCAAAATGACTACATTCCTATAAGGCACACTCATAATTTCAGAAAAGGCCAAATATAATCAGGAATACTCACTTGAGATACTATTAATGACAACTCATTGCAAGCTGTGGGGCTGCAAACATCACTGGTCTTTCCCCACCTGCTGAGTGTGCTTAGGCACTACCCTAGATGCAGCAACAGGCAGGAAATCCGGTGGGGAGGGGCTTAAGGCTGGTCATTTGAGAGAGGGCAGTTTTGAGTTCCATAAAAATTCTACTCAAAGCCTTGGCTGGTGTGGCTCAGTGGATTGAGTGCGGGCTGTGACCCAAGTGTCACAGGTTCAATTCCCAGTCAGGGCACATGCCTGGGTTGTGGGCCAGGTCCCCAGTGGGGGCCATGTGAGAGGCAACCACACATTGGTGTATCTCCCTCTCTTTCCCTCTCTCTAAAAATAAATAAATAAAGTCTTTTAAAAAATTCTACTCAAAATGTTAGATGTAATAAATAACCTAATCATTCATTTATATTTAAATAGTGTATGGTGAAGGGTATTCCTTGTATTGTGTTGTTTCACTGTTTGGTATGTCTTTGACTGTAAAGTGCTACATTTATAAAAGTACAATTTACAAAGTGGAAAAGCCTATCATTCCAATTACCTATTAAATCTACCATTTTACATTTTAAGGAGTTAGACCCTTTTCCTAGGTATTAGTTACATAATACTCTTCCTCATTCTCTTTCAAACATAGGGAAGGCATTTTAAAAATGCAATGAAATATTTCCTGAATCAATCCAATATCTGAAGCCCCGAGACAGTTGCAGGGAAAAAATAAACAGGAAGTGAAAGTGAAAAGACTATATGGCATTGCTTTCTGCTTTTCTTTCAAACTGCACAGCTAAAAGATAAAAAATATTTTTCCATTTTGACAACTGAAACTAATTAGCGGGTGGGGGGTGGGTTACAAACTACAACTCAGAAACTGCGCCCTTCGGAACCACACACGTGGAAGGCTCTATTTGAAAGGCTGTCTTTACTTAGTGGGCGGAGGTCGGGCTCCTTCTCACAGCCCCAGTGACACGCAGCACTGCCCCCTGCTTCCTGTGTCTTTTTCAGTGCGCATCCACTCTCCTCCCTCCTCCAAGCAACGGTCCACGCAGTCCACGGGGCCATTGTGTCAGGCCAACTGTTACTCACAGCACACGCTCATGATTCACCCGGCTCGGCTCTCGAAGCAAAACGCGAGTTATTCTTCCCTCTTCCAGGGAGGGGAGGGGCTCGCGGTTCTCAGGTTGGAAACGTCAGTCCGACCACAGTCGACACTCGAGCAGTTAGTCCTCGGGTTCATCCTTAGCACCCTCGGGCGCCGACCACCGAGCTGGGGCACAGGGGCTCAGAAACTCAACTCCGGATCACGGTCCGGACGCGGAAAAACCGCCTCCCGGGGTATTCTGCTTTCCCAGGGCCGCACGCCCCAGGGTCCCGGCATCCCCACCAGGCCAAGGTGACGACCCGAGCGCGTCTTGACCCCTGGCCTTTCCTGACATCTGCCCCGGGCGCGACCCCGGCCTTGCGTCTGCTGACCGGCGACCACCGTCGGGTCCTCCAGCGCGCGGAAACGAATTTAACTTCCCGGCCACTCGGCTTCCATTCCACAGAAGTGGCCTCCCAACAAACTTTTCCAGCCACCGACCCTGCCCCCGAGACCCCCGCCGCAGAGCCGGCAGTCTTACCTGGGGCGTCAGCGGCCGCGGCCCCGATCGGCCCGAGGTGCTGAGAGTCAGCGGGCGCCAGGACCGGGAGCCCCTCAGGAGCATCATCCTGCCCGCGCGGGGTTCCCTCCAGGTCCTCAGGCCTTTTCGGCGTGGGGGCTGCAGCGAGCTCGCCGCGGGCGCCCCGCCCGGTCCCGCGTCTCCCGCCTCCCCGCCCAGAGCTGGCTGGGCGGGCTGGAGGAGGGTGTGCCGCTCTTCCACTTCTCGTCTGTGCACACACCCCAGCGCGAGACTGTTTTCTCTCCCCCGACCAAAAAAAAAAAAAAAAAAAGTGGGGAGGGGGAAGAGAGAGCGCGCGAGGACTAAGCGCCCTACGCAGCGCAGGTTTCGAGGGCGGCGCGCCACGGAGCAGCCTCCCCTCCGCCCGCGGAAGCCCCTGCAGGAGTCAGTGACAACCGGCCGCCCGCGCCTGGTGAGCGGGAGAGCTCGAGGTCGAAGCCCGCTGGTAATAACCTGGTGCTCTGAGAGCGGCTGTTCAGCTCTGGCCACTTAGCTCAGTTGGTTAGAGCGTCCTCCATCGGGATTCGCCGAGGTTGCGTGCTGATCCCGGGTCAGGGCACATACTAGAGTCAACCAGGGAACGCCTGAATGGGTGGAACAACAAGTCGAGGTTTCTCTCTGCCTCTTTCTCTGTACTGTCTCTGTCTCTCTCTCAAATCAATAACTACTAGCGGGGAAAAAAAAAAAAGAAATTTTAAGGGTGAAAAGGGGGCGGGGGACATGGGAGGTCTGTCTAGAGGTTGGGCCCCTGGGCCCCTGGCTGATCTCTGCTACTAGTGACCACCGGGGGTCGATCGGACCTTAAGCCCATCTCTTTGAGGCCCATCTCTGCCGGGCCTGGGGGGTTGTACTCGCCAGTTGGCGGCCCACCCCTAGCTCGTTGGGACTGTCCCACAACCTAACTGGCTTCTCTTTTGAAGCATGCCTTTAATTGTTGAAGAATTGGAACTTAGTCTTCCCAACACCTGGGAAATATATAATGCTTTGTTTTAGAGACGGGTTTTTAAAGATACTCACCTGAGGAGATGTTTCCACTGATTTTAGAGAGAGAGGAAGAGAGAAACATCCACGTGAGAGAGTAACCTCGGTGATGCGATGTGTGGAAACTGCAACCCAGGTATGTGCCCTGACCGAAATGGAATCCAGGACCTTCGGGGATACGGGAAGAAGCTCCAGCCAACGGAGCCCCTTGGTTAGGGCGTCTTGGAGACTTTTGTTCATAAAAACAAATAAACATCAACCATTTAAGAGCAACCTAATCCAAGCCATCACATAGTTTACTTACAGTAAATTGTTACATAAAACACACGAGGCCCAGTTATATTTGAATTTCAGATCAACAACTAATAAATTTTTTTAGTGTAAGTATGTCCCAAATATTGAATGGGTCACACTTACTCTTTTTGAAAAGAAATATGAAATATTTGAGATATACTTATATTAAATTATTTGTTGTTTATCTGTAATTCAAAGCTGACAAACGCTGGAACAAGTAGCAAATCTCTCCTGATGATGATCCCTTTTCTTTATTGAAAAAAGATGGCGGTTTCTATGACAGCAAAAACTTTGTCAACTCAAAGACAGAATCACTTGTTTTAACTAGCATTTGCATTTCAAAATACAATTGCCCTGGGCAGAGAGTGACACAGTAAACATTAAGTCCACATGGGAAGGTAGTTTACCCGAGTACTTTCCTTCTATTTTAGCTAGTGCTCCAAATGAAAGAAATGAGTTTTATGTTGACCGTTGTGAATAATTCTGAAATGAACAGTGGGAGCACAGATATATTTATGAGATACTGAGTTCACTTCCTTTGGATAGATACCCAGTAGTGGGATTGCTGGATCTATAATAGATCTATTTTTAATTTTTTGAAGAACCCCCATAGTGTTTTTTATGTGGTTGCTGCAATTTAGATTCCCACCAACTGTGCACAGGGTTCCCTTTTCTCTAATAGCCAAGATATGGAAACAACCCACGTGTCCATCAGGAAAAATGGATAAAGAAGATGTGAGATAGCTCTTTCTCTCTCTCTCTCATTCTTTCTCACCCCATGCCTACACCACACCTTCATCCCCCCTTCCTTCCCTCAGGCACGTACCTTTTCTTCCTCTCTCCTAAGCTACAAGGGTCTTCTTCTACCTCTGTAACTTGTTTTCTGAGTCCACACAGCCCAGCTGGCTCACTTCCTCTACCTCTGTAAAGATAAAAAACAAACAAACAAAAAGAAAATGTGATATACAACCATATATCCACTATATGTTATATATTCTCTATTATCATATTATATACTATTACATACCATGCATATATACCATGGAATATTATTCAGCCATAAAAAGAAGGAAATCTTGCCCTGGCTCATGTGGCTCGTGGATTGAGTGCCAGCCTTTGAACTAAAGGGTTTCGGGTTGGATTCCTAGTCAGAGCACATGCCTCAGTTTCCGCCCAGGTCCCCAGTAGGGGGTGTGTGAGAGGCAACCACACACTGATGTTTCTCTCCCTCTCTTTCTCCCTCCCTTCCCTGCTCTCCCTAGAAAGAAATAGATAATATCTTTAAAAATAAAAACAGGGAAATCCCGCCATTTGTGATAGATAACGTGTGAATCTGGAAGTCAGTATGCTAAATGAAATAAATCAGAGAAAGGCAAATACTATGATCTCACTTTTATGTAGAATCTAAGTAAGTCAAACTCATAGAACCGGAGAATAGAGCAGTGGTTGCCAGAGGCTGGGAGATGAGAACAATGGGGAAAGTTTGGTCAAAGGATACAAATTTTCAGTTGTAAGATGAATAAATTCTGGGGATCTAATGTACAGCACTGGGGATCTAATGTACAGTATTACTAAGTCAATAATACTGTAAAATACATTTAAAATATACTAAGAGAGTATATATAAATGGTACTTACTGCACCCCCTAAAAATATATGTGAGGTGCTAGAAGTGTTAATTAACTTAGTTGTGGTAATTATTCACCATCCATCCATCCATCCATCCATCTATCTATCTATGCATCTATAATATCAAAGTATCACAATGTACACTTTAAATATATACACATTTTTATTTGTCAAGTATACTTCAATAGAGCTGAGGGGTGCAGAAAGAAAAGCATTTTATTAGGAAGGAAATGAAGAAGAGGAGAAAATGTCCCTTTTGGAATATAGAATCTGCCCCTACACATCACTGTGATTATTATTATTATTTTTTTGGCTACATTCCCTTTAATTGCCTTTTCATAGGACAATAATTTTATAATACTTTCTCTAGAGGAAATAGAAAAGATAACTGTCTTTTCTGCAGCATGTTGATTTGTTTTATGTCATTGATACTTTAGAAAAGTGTTTCTAAGCTTTATCACTCATTATTGGTAATGTGTCATTCTGATGACAGTTCTTAAATTTGGGGAAACTTCCATCAAGTGTTTTTCATAGCTGAGCAGTAATATTCAAAAGAATATTCCACAAATTAGTTTCAGGGTCCTTTCATTTCAAATTTACTTCTTTTAAAACAATTTATTTTATTTTTTATTTTAGAGAAGAGGAAGGGAGGGAAGAATGGAGGGAGAGAAACATCTATGCAAGTGAGAAACATTGATTGGTTGCCTTCAATACTCACCCCAACTGGGGACCAAACCCACAACCCAGGCATGTGCCCTGACTGGGGATCAAGCCGGTGGCCTTTCAGTTTGCAGGACAATGCCTAACCAACTGAGCCACACTGGCCAGGGCAAATGTCATCACATTTTCAGTAGCCACATACTTCAGGTAACTTGGCACTGTACATCACATTCATATTGCAGTACAATATCTGGCCTTGCACTTTTGGGTGACGGCACTTGGTAAGTTGGTCCAATAGATGATAGGATTATTCTTGGAAGCCATGCCTACATGGGCATGGCTACCAATAATTTAATAATACATGAAAATGACAGTAAGCCTCATAAAATATGCCACTAAACCCAAACTAAAAGTATCTCCAACTCAACTTTCTCTGCTGGATCTTGAAAATGGCCATGGCCACTCAGCCACCTGATACATGGGGTGGGTTTGGCAGAGGGGTGGTTGCACAAAAAAGAGACTGGGGTCTTAATTGATTTCAGCTAAAATATTTTTAGAAATATTTTTAAAGATTTTATTTATTTTTTTAGAGAGAGGAGAAGGGAAGGAGAAATAGAGGGAGAGAAACATTATTGTGTGGTTGCCTCTCATGCATCCCCAACTGGGGACCTGGCCTGCAACTCAGGCATGTGCCCAGACTAGGAATCGAACCAACCATCCTTTGGTTTGCAGCCCACACTCAATCCACTGAGCTACACCAGCCAGGCCCTTTTAGAAATATTTTTAAAAATATCACCAAGTGGGGTCTTAATTGATTTCAGTTAAAATATCTTACTTTTAGAAATATTTTAAAAAATATCACCAAGTGACTGCTGGGAACACCGCCTCCAAGTGCCTTGGAAGAGGCTTGTGCAAGTGAAAAGCACTGAACCTTAAGCTAAATCACCTTATCTGATACATAATTCCTCAATAAATGTTATTGTTATTACTCCAGACTGTTCCATAACACTTAGTACCTGCCTATTTCATAGTGTGCATCACATTTTGTTTATTTGCACTCATGTCTGGCTCTCCAGCTAGATTATAAATGCACAGAAGCATAACCACATTCACACCATAGAGACACCAGAAGAGGACAACAGAGAGCAAGGGATCAAGAGCCTATCGGAAGAAATAATGACCAAAAACCTTTCCTAACCTAGTGAAGAAAAAGACACACAAGTCCATGAAGTTCAGAGAATCCCAATAAGATGGACC
Source organism: Carollia perspicillata (assembly GCA_004027735.1). Taxonomy (NCBI): domain Eukaryota; kingdom Metazoa; phylum Chordata; class Mammalia; order Chiroptera; family Phyllostomidae; genus Carollia; species Carollia perspicillata. The sequence continues at coordinate 9,627 of PVKM010031254.1, read as the reverse complement.
CAAAGAGGGCCGCACCAAAACAAATCATAATTTAAAATGGTAAACTTAAAGAAAAAGAGAGACTCTTAAAAGCCACAAGAGAACAGCAGTTAGTTACCTAAAAGGAAGCTCCCATAAGACTGTCATCTTATTTCTCACCAGAAACATTTCAGACCAGAAGGGATTGATACAAAATACTCAAGGTGATAAAAAGTCAGGACCTGCAACCAAGACTACTTTACCCAGAAAGGCCATCATTTAAAAGTGAAGGAGAAATAAAGAGCTTTCCAGACAAAAAAAGCTAAAGAGTTTGTTACCACAAAACTAGTATCACAACAAATGTTAAAGAGAATGTTTTAAAAGAAGAATATAGTTAAAAGTAAAATGGCAATAAACATGTGTCTATCAATAGTCACTTTAAATGTAAATGACTTAAATGCTCCAATCAAAAGAGATAGGGTAGCAGAATGTGTAAGAAAACAAGACCCATATATATGCTACCTCCAAGAAACCCATCTCAAAATGAAAGATGCACACTGACTAAAACTAAAGGGATGGAAAAAAATATTTCATGGAAATGGAAAGGAGAAAAAAGCTGGGGTAGCAATACTTAAATCTGACAAAATAGACTTTAAAACCAAGGCTAAAGTAAGAGACACTACATAATGATAAAAGGAATAATCCAACAAGAGCATATAATGCTTGTAAACATTTATGCACTTATCATAGGAGTACCTAAATAGAAAAGCAAATCTTGATGGAAATAAAGGGAGAGATTGACAGAAATACAGTCATAGTCAGGACTTTTAACACCCCTTTGACTTCAATGGATAGATCTTCTAGACAGGAAACCAACAAGGAGACAGCAGCTTTAAATGACACACTAGATCAAATAGATTTAATTGATATTTTCAGAGCATTTTATCCCAAAGTAGCAGATCATACATTCTTTTCAAGTGCAGATGGAACACTTTCTAGGATAGACCACATGTTAGGACACAAAGCAAGTCTCAAAAAATTTAAGAAGATTGAAATCTTGAAATCATATCAAGCAGCTTCTCTGACCACAATGTCATGAATCTAGAAATCAATCACAAGAAGAAAACTGAAAAAAACACACAAAGACTTGGGAGCTAAATGACATGTTATTAAACAATGAATGGGTCAACAATGAGATCAAGGAAGATATCAAAGTATACCTTGAAACAAATGAAAATGAGAACACAGCAATCCAAAAATCTGTGGGACACTGGGAAAACAATCGTAAGAGGGAAATTCATAGCATTACCAGCCCATCTCAAAAAACAAACAAAAAAGCTCAAATAAACAATCTAACTTTACACTTAAAGAAACTTGAAAAAAAGCAACAAAGCCCAAAGTAGAAAGAAAATATTAATGATCAGAGCAGAAATAAACAAAATAGAGTAAAAAAAATATATAAAAGATCTATGAATTTACAATATGGTTCTTTGAAAATATAAATAAGATGATAAAAGTTTAACCAGACTCATCAAGAAAAAGTGAGAGAGGACCGAAATAAATAAAATCAGAAATAAAAGAAGAGAAATAAAAACTGACACTGAAGGAATACAAAGGATTGTAAGAAAATATTATGAACGACTATATGACAATGAACTAGACAACTTGGGTGAAATGGATAAATTTGTTGGGAACTGCCCTGCCTGTTTTCAGGAGCTGTAAACCCCTCCATGGCTAAGGCTGAGTGAGTGACCTCCGGACCATAAGCCACTAAGGAGACAGAGCTTATCTTCCTGAAAGGAGTGCTGCTTCTGCTCATTTTTTCATAACTGGCCTCCAATGCTTCATCAGTTAGCCTGATGGGTAAGATTCCCCAATGTCCTAGGTCATTCCCCATGATCATGATCATGTGGAGGCCCCAGGGAAGGACTTGGGGGTGCTATGGAGAAAAGGGGTGCTGGACCCTTGCCCCTTGGCTTTGATGAAGCCTGACTCCCCTGAGTCCTCGAGAAGTCTCTGATGATTCCTTGGCTACTTTGCCTCCTCTGCTAGACTTAAGCCTGAAACAATGACAGAGGGTGGTGCAGCCCTGTGCTGGATAGGGTGGGCTCCCTGGTGATCAGGCCTGAGAAAAGATATGTAAATTCCTTTGAGACCTGCTTTGCTAAGAATGCTTTTAGTTAAATGATAAAGACCTGAGCAAGCAACAGTTTCCTTTCCAAAGTTTCATAGCCTTTTAGGTGACAGACCCTAAATCAGAATAAGCCCTAATGGTTCCTTATCTATCGCCTAATCCTTACTGCCTGAGAATGATTAATAAATTGTACCTGAATTCCTGCACAACAAACCCAATAAAACTGCTGTCCAGGCAAGGGTTGCTGCATTCTCCCCTTGAGAGAGTGGCCAGGCCACTCTGAGGCACTCCTCCCTTGAAGGAGTAGCCGTGCCATCCCCTTTTCCTCCATAGGACTTGGTAGTCCATGTGAATTTGTTTCATGTCTCATCCATAACACTGCGGGCACTGTGAGCTGGTGCCTGTGACATAAATTCCTAGAAACATACAATGTTCTGAAACTAAATCAGCAAGAAGAATCAGAGTATCTGAATAGACAGATCACAGCTAGTGAAATTGAAGAAGTAATCAAATATTTGCAACAACAACAACAAAAAGCCCTGGATGAGATGGCTTCATTCTGAGAAGAACAAACATCTCAGAACACCTTTTCATATCAAACTATTCCAAAACAAACAAGAAGAGGGAAGACTCCCAAGCTTGTTTTATGAGGCCAGCATTATTCTAATTCTAAAGATAAAGATACAACAAAGAAAGAAAATTATAAGCCAATATCCTTGATGAACATAGATACTGAAATTATCAACAAAATATTGGCAAACCAAATACAGCAATACATCAAAAAGATCATACAACATGATCAAGTGGGATTTATTCCAGGGATGCAGCACTGATATAATACTTGTGAATCAATAAATGTGATACACCACATAAACAAAGTGAAGGATAAAAACCCCATGAGCCTATCAAGAGATTCAGAAAAGGCATTTAATAAAATCCAGCACCCATTTATTATAAAAATGCTCAGCAAAGTGGGAATAGACAGGATATGGCTAAACATAATAAAAGCCATGTATGAAAAACCCATTGCCAGCATCATACTCAATGGGCAAAATCCAGAACTGTTCCCCTTGAGATTGGGGACAACACAGGGATTTCTACTTTAGGATCTCTTATTGAACATAGTACTGGAAGTACTAGCAACAGCAATAAGACAAGAAGAGGAAATAAAAAGCATCCAAATTGGGAAGGAAGAAGTAAAACTATCAGTATTTGCAGATGACATGATACTGTACATAGAAAACACTAAAGAATCCACCAAAAAAATACTAGAACTGGTAAGTTAATTTAGCAAAGCAGCAGGATATAAAATAAATGTCCAGAAATCAGTTGCATTTTTATATGCAAATAATAAACTATCAGAAGGGGAAATTAAGAGAACAATCCCATTCACAATTGCTTCAAAAAGAATAAAATACCTAAGAATGTGTTTAAACAAGAATGTAAAAGACATGTACCCATAAAATTAGGAGACACGGAAGAAAGAAATTGAAGAAGATACAAATAAGTGGGAGCATTTACCATGTTCATGGGTAGGTAAAATTAACATCACTAAAATGTCCATACTACGCAAAGCAATCTATAGATTAAATGAAATTCTTATCAATATACCAATGACATATTTCACAGAATGAGAACAAATACTCCAAATATTTATATGGAACCACAAAAGATGCAGAATAGCAATAGTGATATTGAGAAGGAACAAATTTGGAGGAATAACACTAATATCAAGCTATACTATAAGGTTATAGTAAACAAAACAGCATGGCACTGGCATTAAAATGGACACATGGATCAATGGAACAGAATAGAGAGCCCAGAAATAAACCCACACCTCTATGGTCAATTAATATTTGACCGAGGAAGTAAGCATATATAATGGGCTAAAGGTAGTCTCTTCAATAAATGGTGTTGGGAAAACTGGACAGATACATGCAGAAAAATGAAACTAGACCACCTTCTTACACCACACAGAGGAATAAATTCAAAATTGATCAAAGACTTAAATGTTGGACTTGAAACCACAAGAACCCTAGAAGAAAACATAGGTAATAAAGTTTTAGACAGTGTTCATAGAAATATTTTTTTTCAGGTGTATCTCCCCAGGCAAGGGAAACAAGAGAAAAAATAAATGGGACTACATTGAACTAAAAACTTTTTGCACAGCAAAGGAAACCATCAGCAAAAGAAAAAGACAACTCACTAAATGGGAGAACATACTCACCAAAATATATGATAAGGGTAAAATCCAAAATTAATAAAGAACTTATAACACTGAACACCAAAAATACCCCCAAATAATCCAATTAATAAAAGCACTAAGGAACTGAATTGACACTTCCCCAAAAGAGAACATACAGATAGCCAAAGTACATATGAAAAGATGCTCAACATCACTAATAATCAGAGAAATGCAAATTAAAACCACAATGAGTTATCATCTCACACCAGTCAGAATGGCTATCATCAATAAATCAACAAACAAGTGCTGGTGAGGATGTGGAGAAAAAGGAATCCTTTTGTACTGTTGGTGGGAATGCAGACTGGTGCAGCCACTGTGGAAAACAGTACAGATTCCTCAATAAATTAAAAATGGATGCGTCTTTTGATGCAGAAATACAACTTCTGGGAATTTATCTGAAGAAAACCAAAGTTTAATTTGAAAGAGGTCTGTCCAGAAGGTATCCAGCCATGTAATATGAGAAATAGAGACATTTACTGAAGAAGATACAAGATACAAGAAACACTGTACATAGAACAGTGATGCCTCAATCTCCTTCAAAGTAGTCACCTTGGGACCTCACACAGTTTTCTCAACTGTCATCAGCTGCTCTGTCATTTTTTCCTGTATCTCACTGACAGTTTGAAATCTCTTCCCTTTCAAAGGTGATTTTAGTTTTGGGAAAAGTCAGAAGTACACCACTACAGGGCACCAAATCTGGGCTGTAGTGGGCCTGAGTCACCTGGGTGATTTGATGTTTCACCAAAAATCTTTGCATGAGATGTGATGCATGAACAGGATGTTCTTGTGTTGAAGCTGCCTGTCACCAGTTGCCCATAGCTGCAGTCTTCTGAATCATCCTAATAGTTTCCACAGAGAAATGTTCAAGCTTCATGCAACATTTGATGCAGATTGATTGCTCTACTCGCTCAGTCATTTTGAATGTGATGGCCACACAGTATACATGTTCACTCAATGATATCTACCACCCCCAATGACTGGTACAGTGAAGTCGTCATTGTTCACACATGCGCATCCCAGTCCACTCTCCTTGGCTGCCAGGTTATATCGATGTCACACAAACCATTGTTGTTATATTAACAATGGCTGGACTTTATCCAGACAGACCTCATATAATCATCACTGTTGCCTGCTGTGTTAGGTACAGTTTTAAGTACTGTTCATGTATTAATTCACTTAATTATTATAAGAATCTTATCATAGATAATACTATTAATCAGCCATACAGAAAAGAAAATTTTACCTTTTGAAAGCATGAATGGACCTGGAGAATATTATGCTAAGTGAAATAAGCCAGTCAGAGAAAGACAAATACAATATTATTTCACTTACATGTGGAAGCTAATGAACAAATTGAACTAACAAGGAAAATAGAGACAGACTTGCAGACAGAGAGCAGGCTGACAGCTCTAGGTGAGGGATTGAGGGGTGGCGGGATACAGCAAAAAAGAAAAAGGACTCATGGACACAGACAACAGTGTGGTGACGGTGGGGGCAAGGGGGGTGGGTGGAGGTGCAAGAAAGCATAAGGGGGATGAGTGGTAATGGGAAAAATACAATAAAAATAAACTATTTTTAAAAATTATCAGAAAAAAATTATCACAATATGTTTGGGGGCAACCAATCCTTTAAAATATTTTATTTTTATGGGTTTGTGCCTTTATAAAATTTGTCATTTATGACTTATTTTCTCATTTTAAATATCATTGCCATGCCAATTTTGTATTCTTAATTTTTAATTTTTTTTCCTTTAAAAGGGTCCCCCAAGTAATATAAACTTCAGGGTCCATAAAATCTGGGCCTGCCGCTGGGAGTCAGGCATAAGCACTTTGTGTTGTCTTGTTAATCAATACAAAAACCTTATTTTATTAGTTCTCTATTAGAGATGAAAAAGTTGTATGTTAGTAGGTTAAGTGACTTATCTAAGTTACTCACATAGTCAGAATTCAAGCCTGGAGTTATATAAGTGTGACCCCAAGGTTTTAGCCTTGACCTTACCTTGCCTATGTCCTCTTCTTTTTTGTCTTGGAGAACAATATTTTATTCTAAAACTAGACCTTGGCAACAATGAAGTACCAGAAGTTGGTCATTATAATAAAAAGGAAAAAGAAATTTGCTTTAATTTTTTTTTACGGAAAAGTACAAAATTATCACTGTAATATACAGTCAATTTTCATTTTTCTGTATTTAAATTATTCATTTTGTGGATTATTCAAGGAAAATTTTAAATCATTGATTGGATTCTACCTAATATAAATATACATCTGGATTGCTTTTATATTCAAGTAAATATATTCTCCAGGAATGTAAACAGTTGAACATTTGCTGAATTAAACATAATTAGGAAGATATATTAATGCTTAGAAAATGTGCTCCAAAGCAAAATGCTGGTTCACATCCCTGTCTGCACCTAACCAAAACAAATTAAAAAACCCCACAAAACAAAAAACTGACCATAGCAATGTACTGGTATATAAAAGTACAAATTATGAACATATATACACAGAAAAGACATAACTAAATTATTTCAAACCCAAAGTAGAGGAAATTTTAAAGCCATATAGTGACATTTTGTACTTAAAAAGTGGTTTCATATCTTCAAAGTGCTACAGAAACAAGTACTCAAGAAAATTTCAGGTCTCTTTACAAAGTTCTGGCTGAGTAATGAAATACCAAGAATTCAGAGGACCAAACAACTTAAGTGCAAAGGCCCCCATTACCATAAAATATGTCTGTAAGTGTGTTTCACAGAGATGTGAGAGTACTTGAAAGACGAGGCAGGGCTGAGTTAGTGACCTACAACTTCACTATCATCCCACATCTTCTTGCAAACTAATGTAAATACGTGTGTTTTATAAATTTTCTCCATACTGCCTGTGTCACATACATCCTGTCATGTCCGTATTTTGGATAACTTTTATTATTCATATTCATCATATCAATTGACCATAATGCACAGTTAGTAGAAATGATCATTTTATATAAAAACTCTTGATGTATAATATTCTCTGTAAATCAAATGCTGATCACAATCACGAAAGGTAATGTAATCCCTATTAAATGTAGGTGCGTGTTTATTAAGGCATCTTGGCCCATTTTTAGTCCATAAAAAACTGGTGTGACTTACTTGGACCAATCTAAGATAGAATTAGTATCTTAGTATTTAGCATGACTAAATACCTCTTTTGTCAAAACTTAACCCTGAGTCCTTGCTGGTGTGCCTCAGTGGACTGAGCGCTGGCCTGTGAACCAAAGGGTCTCTGGCTCATTTCCCAGTCAGGGCACATGCCTGGGTTGCAGGCCAGGTCCCTAGTTGGAGGCATGTGAGAGGCAGCAGATCCATGTATCTCTTGCACAACGATGTTTCTCTCCCTCTCTTTCTCCCTCCCTTCCCCTCTCTCTAAAGATAAATATGATCTAAATAAATAAAATAAATGAAGAAAAACTTGACCCTGAGTTTTGAGTGCTGGAATATAAACTGTAAAACTGAAGACACTCCCAACTATGTTGGCTAGTATTGTTATACCTACAATACTGTGCATTTTCTGTCTAATAATGTAATATAATACATCTGAAAGTGCCTCCCTTTCAGCAAGGGAGGAAGAGGAGTAGCCTGAAGATTACTCAAGTAAGGAAGCAGCAAGTTTCCTGTTCTTAACGATTCTTATTTTAAAACTCCATAAGACTTTATTCCAAAATACAGTAGTATTTTGGTGAAAAAAAATGCTGTTTCCCCAATTTTTAAATAAAATCAACAGTGCAGAAAAATGCAGCATTTTCCTCTTGTAGGTTTAGTAGCTTGAGGGGAACCTCAAAATCCTTGGCTTGTTAAACAGAACATTAGTCTCTAGTCCTGACTACACAGAGTTCTTTTCTTAATTTTAATTATATTTTATTCACTATAATATTACAGTTGTCCCAATTTATTGCCCTTTGTCCACCTCTACCCAGCACCCTCACTCCCACAAGCAATCACACCATTGTTCATGTCCATGGGTCAAGTGTAGGTTCTTTGGCTACTCCATTTCCTACACTGTACTTTACATCCCCATGACTATTCTGCAACTACCTATTTGTACTTCTTAATCCCCTCACCTCTTCACGCAGTCCCCCACAGCCCCTCCCATTTGGCAACCATCAAAACGCTTTCCAGATCCATGATTCTGTTTCTGTTTTTCGTGTTCGTTTAGACTGTTTTTTTTATTCAGTTGTTGATAGATGAGTATTTATTGCCATTTTATTGATAGTTTTGATCTTCTTTTCCTTAAATTAGTCCCTTTAACGTTTCATATAATAATGATTTGGTGATTATGGACTCCTTTAGTTTTTTCTTGTCTGGGAAGCTCTTTATCTGCTCTTTGATTCTAAATGACAGCTTTGCTGCGTAGAGCAATCTTGGCTGTAGGCCCCTGCTTTTCATGACTTTGAGTATTTCTTGCCAGTCCCTTCTAGCCTGCAAAGTTTCTTTTGAGAAATCAGCTGACAGTCTTATGGGAATTCCCCTGTAGGTAATTAACTGCCTTTCTCTTGCTACTTTTAAGATTCTCTCTTTATCTTTAAACTTTGGCATTTTAACTATGATGTGCCTTGGAGTGGGCCTCTTTGCATCCACCTTGCTGGGGACTCTGTGCTTCCTAGACTTGCATGTGTATTTCTTTCACCAAATTAGGAAAGTTTTCTTTCATTATTTTTTCAAATAGGTATCCAATTTCTTAGTCTTTCTCTTCTCCTTCTGGTGCCCTATGATGTGAATGTTGGAAAGCTTGAAGTTGTCCCTGCTCACACTATCCTTGTTTTTTAGGGTTCTTTTTTCTTCTTGTTCTGATTGACTGCTTTTTATTTTCTTATGTTCAAATCATTGATTTGATTCTAGGCTTCATCCACTCTACTGTTTTTCCCCTGTAAATTGTTCTTTATTTTAATTAGTGCATCCTTCATTTCTGACTGGGTCTTTTTTATTCTGTTGAGGTCCTCACTAAGTTCCTTGAGCATCCTTATAACCAATGTTTTGAACTCTGCAGCCAATAGATTCTTTATCTCCATTTTGTTTAGTTCTTTTTCTGAGTTTCTATCTGTTCTTTTATTTGGGCTATGTTTCTTTGTCTGCTTGTTTTGGCAGTGTCCCTGTGTTTGTTTCTTTGTATTAGGTAGAGCTGCTATGACTCCCTGTCTTGGTAGTGTGACCTGATGTAGTAGGTGTCATATATGGTACAGTGGCACAGCCTCTTCTATCACCCAAGCTGGGTACTTGAAGGGCAGTCTTCAGGTGGGCTGAGTACACCCTCCTCTT
>PVKM010031253.1:0-16901 GCA_004027735.1 Carollia perspicillata | reverse complement strand
TTTTATTTATTTTTAGAGAGAGGGGAAGAGAGGGAGGGAAACATCAATGTGTGGTTGCCTCTCGCGCGGGTCCTATTGGGGACCTGGCCTGCAACCCCAAACATGTGCCTTGACTAGGAATCGAACCAGCGACCCCCTGGTTTGCAGGCTAGCACTCAATCCATTCAGCCACAGCAGCCAGGGCTGTCTTCAGTACTTCTTACCGGCACTCTCTTATGGTTTCACAAGATTCTCCCCCCGGAAGACTTGCATTCTTTGACATTAGCTGGAATTGAGTTAGGTCAAGATTTCACGGCACCATCTTTCTCGCTAATGTATCTGAATTCAGAAATCTCCTCATCACAGGTGAAAACACATCATTTTAACATGCCACAGGTTGGGACTGGCCAGCAGGAAACTGCCTGCTGAGGGGCCACTGAACTCACTGGGAGGACCCCTGCTGGACTCACCAGCCACCTGTGTGTGTACGTGTGCGGGTTGCGGCTCTGCAAGCCACTGCTGCGGTGGGCCAGAAAGGCACGGAGGAAGAGAGCGCACGCTCGAGCCAGGAAGAGAAGCCCCTTCCGGCAGCTGTCGGCCCTCTAGGCTGCTGTCCTGACAAAGGGAACCACTGTGCCAGCTGGCAGAGGAGAAATACTTCCAGGGTCCTGCTCCAGTATTTCAAAGCATGGAAAAGAAGGGTGGAATCCTGGCAGGGAGGCTCAGTTGGGGAGAGCGTTGTCCCAATACACCAAGGTTGTGGGTTCAATCCCTGGTCAGGGCACGCACAAGAATCAACCTGTGAATGCATAAATAAAGTGGAACAACAAATTGGTGTTTCTCTCTCTTCCTCTGAAGTCAATCAATGAAAATATTAAAAAGAATCAAGGAATTTAAACAATTTCAAGTATTCCGACTTCTGAAACCTACTTGGACCTCATGATTTTTGTTACGGGACTGTGGACTTGCATCACTTTGTTTTAAACCCCAGTTCAGAGGTATCTGGAAACCCCGGGGGGGGGGCGGGGGGGGGGAAGTGCGTCTCAAGGTCCTCTGCCTTTATGGCCAAATCTAGTCACCGGCTGGCATTAAGCCCGAAGCAGTAAAAAGACCTGCATTCCGGAGTCCGTGTTTGAGAAGAGAGAGCCCAGTGACACGCCGTGGCTCAGCCTGCCTCTCACACAGCTCGGGTGAGACTTCTTTCACAGGTGACTCAGTGACTACCACGCTGGGCTCCTGGAATCTGACCCAGTAACGTTAGTCTTCTTCCCCTTGAGGAGGGATGTGGCTTTAATAAAAGGAAAGAGACCTTGAGACGTCTCCACTCCAGTTCCAGTGCCAGGGGTTGCAACTTCAGTATCTGTGAGGGTTGGGCACACAGTTCAAATGAGTGAAACACGCAAAGACAACGGCGGCGGGGGGGGGGCATGGTGACAGTGGAACTCGAGAGTACACGCTTTGGATGGCTGCTACTTAACCCCACATACTGTTGCCCTGCAGGTCCAGTATAGTCGGAGAGTTTAATTTTTGAGAGAAGCACGAAATGCAGATGTTAAAATGTGAAGCTGTCAAATTTTCAAAGCAATAAAAAAGATGGTGTGATCAACATACATATCGAGGTTGCCTATTCGGCTTGTGAGGCCTACCCTTCCCCTATGGGCTGGGTCCTGGGCCCCGGGCCAGGGCCAGGGCCTTGGGAGTCTTGCTTGGCGGTTCCATTGGTGTCCCCAGTGAACCATGACTCTATCACCTTGTACAGCCTTTCCCACACTGACTCTGGGCTGGGCCATATAACTTGCTTTGACCAATGGGACACTGGCAAAGGCTTAATGAGCCCTTGTTCATTGGGGCCATGTCCTCTTGGCAGCTGGTTATCCTGCAGGAGCTTGACTGGTGATAAGCCACGTGGAAAGGGAGGCCCTAGAGGCTGTTTTGACGAGCTTCCAGCCGATGGCAGTCCCATGAGTAATCTCAGCTCGCACTATGTGGGCTCAGCTGAATCCAGGCAACCCACACAGTTGTAAAAAAAAAAAATAATAATAAAACATTTTAAGCTACTAAGTCATAGGGGTGCTTTATTATAATGTAATCAGCAACTGAAACAGGTCATTTATCCTAACCCACTTGTTTTACTAATGGATGTCCCAAGGCACAGGGAGGAGAAGGGGTCTGATGAAATTCAGAGAGCAAGTTAGTGGCAATAGCTTTCCAACCCTGTGCACTGTCCTCCTAGTGCTTTTCTTTCAATTCCTTGATGGGAAGCACCAGCATGGTGTCCTGCACGTGTACAAAGTATGGTAACAACCTGGATCCTAGAAATGGGAAGATTTCTAGCTCATCTGGTCCCCTCACTTCACAGGTGCAGAGAAGGAAAAAACAAACAAACAAAACACGTGAGAAAGGGAAAAGCAGCCTCTGATGTTTGGAGGCTGACCTGGTACATTGCAGCCAGGCTGTTACATTACTGGATGATAGCCTCTCCCTCTTAGCTTGGCCTTGTATTCTCCTGTTGAATATAATTTCACAGTACATAAACGTCAGACAAAGGCGTTCTGTAACCATGATACATCAAGACAAAACAAGACCGTTCCTTAATTCTCTTTGAGCAGCAGATAAAAAATTTGTTTAAACCACAAAAAATGACCGAACATCCTGGATTCTTGCTAATATGAGGGGCTGCTATGTTTCTGAATCCTCACCCAAGGACATTTCAAAAAAATGTTTTTAGAGAGAGAGAAGCATCAGTTGGTTGCATCCTGTACACATCTGGGCTGGGGAATGAACTAACAACCCAGGCATGCTCCCTGACCAGGAATCGGACCAGCAACCCTTCAGTTTCGGGAGCACACTCCAATCAACTGAGCCACACCGGCCAGGGCAGGGCTGCTACTTCTTTGCCAATAGCTTACCCAGAACCTAGTACTCCTTCCTTCCAGATAAGATTTACTGAGATACTCAGTCACAGAATTCCCCGATTCCTGGCACCATCTACGGTAATCCAGGTACAGCCCTACTTCCTCAAATCCTCTCCCAAGTCACCTAACAACCCTCACTGAGACGCCCCACGATTCCTCGTGGTGCGCGTTCTTCCTTCCAGTAACCAGTAATAAACCCGACGTGTTCAACTGTTACAGGGTCCTTGATGGTCTTTGACTTGAAGGCACTGACCGACCCGCCAAGTTCACACGGAGCTTGGTGACAGAGTTCACGAGGAGCCTCCAGGCCTCTCCGGCCATGTGCGTCCTTATCACCTGTCACTCTTCTGGTTTAGGGTCCCCTCCCGCACCCTCCATTAGAATTAAGCTCCACGAGGACAGAGGCCTTTTCTGTGATGTTCAGAGCTGATTTCCAGTGCCCGGCAGGGGCTGGAGGTTTATACTTTCGGAGCGAATACATGAGTCAGAGGGGCTCAATATACGCAGGTTCCCTTGCATTTCTCGTCTCCTTCCAGCTCGTGGTGCATATAGACAACACCACAGCTCCTCTCCATAAACCTTCTCCAGCTAAATCTCCAAACTCCTTGCTGGAATGTCGGAGACGGATACCCTAACGGACCCTCTCCCCTTGCCCGAGTTTCTCTCGCGCGCCGGCCCTCTCCCACACCTGGGCCCCAAGACCATCCCCTCCTAAAGCACCTAGAACCCACCTGTCTCCAAGTTGGGTCCCTACTACCAGACCCTCGTAGATCAGCCGAGCTGCTACCTAAGGCGTCTAATGGACACTGCGGGCACCGACCGCGCATGTGCGGAAATAGGTCGCACACGCAGGATCTCTGACAAGTGAAGAGTTGCCTCTGAGTTTCCCTTCCTGTCTGAGTCGACTTGGGCTGCCGGGAAGTCGGGCGAAAGTGGCGGAAAGAGAAACCGAGCGCAGGGTTTTCTGGGACATGTAGTTGTGGAACTCTCGAGGCTCTACCTGGAAGGAGCCCTTAGTTCTTCAGGTCTGCACGTCCCGCATTCACTCTAAAGTGCTATTTTCGGCTGAGAATTCAGCTTCGCGCTGCCAGGAGGGGATGGCCTGGTGCCGGCTCCTCGCTCCCACAAGGCTCTGCGGATCCCGCGGCGCCTGCTGGGAGCTGTAGTCCTCGCTCTGCGTACTGCGTTCGCCGCGGACGAGGGCGGAGCTGCCGGCGGCCCGGGCGGGCTGGCAGCTAGAGTGGGTGCGAGTACCGCCTCCGCCTCTGCCGCCTCCGCCGTCGCCTCCTCCGCCCGGGCGGTTCGCTGCTGCGCCGGGAGAGCGAGGCGGGGCCGCCGGGGCCGCCATGGAGCCCGACTCGGTGATTGAGGACAAGACCATCGAGCTCATGGTGAGTGCGGCCCGCTGGACCGTCTGTTCTTCTGTCCGTCGGGCCCCGGGCGGGCCTGCCCACCTCAGCGTCCGGCGCGAGGCCGGCCCTTGGCCCTTCCCCGCCGTCTCGGCCCGGACTTGGGCCCCCCGCCTTCCCTGGCCTGGGGCCCGGCGCGGTTTCCTCGGATCCCTAGAGATCTCAGGCCGGAGCTGGCCCGGCCCCCTCCTGCCCCTCGGTTCTCCCTCCCCCAGCCCTGTCTCCCGGCCCATCTCTCGAACGACCCTCGCTCGCTAACGTTGTGGCCTTAGCTCACACTCGCTCTAGCATTTCGTCCTCCTCTTAGAAGTGGATTTCTTTTTTTATTTTTCTCCTCTGTTTCTTCGGCCCAGGCCTGCACCGCTCTTGCAAGCCCCACTTAGGCCGAGTGAGATGGTGGTGGGAGGGGGTTCGGGGGAGACTGGTCCGGGCCTCGGGCCTCCGCGTCCCAATAGGGGTCTCAGCACCCTCTCCCCAACAATCCAGGGCTGTGTAGATGCCGGGATAAGCCCTACCAGGGGTGGGGGTGGAAGCTCTGGGGTTGGAGGCTGTGACGGATTAGGGGCCTCTTTCCCGGACCCCAGTGATGTCCAGCTTCTGGGACAAAGGGTTTCCTACTGGGCCGAGAGGGATGTTCGCATAGCAAGGCCCTAGGTACTCTGGATTCCATCTCCCAGGAAAGGGAAACCTTAACTTCACGTTTTCCAGAGCTGCTTTGGGAAATTGGAGGGGGGGGAGGGGTTGTCCTCATGACTGCCGCCAGTTCTTTTTTCTTAAAAAAAAAATTAATAATAAAATAAAGGAAAGAAACGGGAAAGGAGAATTCTAAGCCCCTGGGGAGGCGGTCAATCTTCTGGTAGAGACCACTGGCAGCCAGGCCAGACTCCCTCGCCCCCGTAGACACCCCCAACCCCTTGCCCCCTTAGGACCTGAGCCAGCAGGGGTTTTCAGAAACAGGGCCATGAGAGATCGGCTAGTAGGATTTGCTAATTGGTGGGTGATGGGGTGGGAGAAAGAAAATGCGGCAGCTCTGTTACCTGCCAGTTGGAGCGTTAGAAAAATCAGACTGGGCTGGGGAGGAAGTCATTGCCTCAGCAAATGGACAAGCCCCGGGTTGCTTCCCTGTGGGAACCTCGACAGTTTCTTTGTATCTCTCCTAACAAGGTAACAACTTCTACCCAGGGTCCAGAGGAAGGGTGAAAGCATCTACTTTACCCAGCAAAATGTTTTCCTAGCCAGGTTTTCTCCAATGTGAAAATGCTTATTGAGTCAGTGATTCCACTGGGTAGGGTCCGTGACATCAGAGCCACTTCCCCCATTTAATGCTATAAATAATAAATGGTGACTCTGAAAGTCTGCTGGAGAGCCGCATGGCCTCTGTGGATGATGGCATCTGGGGAGTGGAGATACATGTTTTAAAAATGGAAGTACACAAATAGGAGGGCAGCTTAATGTTTGCTGTCCTTCGCATAATCCACAGAACCACACTACTGCAGCATTCCCGAGAACCATCAAAGAAATAGCTCTAGTAGTTTCTAATTTGTGTGTGTGCGCACGTGTGGTTGCTTTCCAAGGGATACTGTCACATGTGGATTTTTATTTCATTTTCATGTACGAAGTCATTTTTTTCTTTTTAATTTACCAAGCCTTTGACATTCCACAACTTTTGTAGATTATTTTGGCAAAATATCTTAATTAGAATTACAAATGTAGCATCTATTCTGATGGATGTACTTACAGTACATGGACTTAAAACATAGGAGTGTTTCATAACTGAAAAACTGTATCTTGATGCCTCTTTGACATTGGCTGTTTTGTGCCCCTCTCATATTCATTTCAAAAAAATAACTAAATGTCTTTATTTTCTAAAGAATTAGAAGAAATATAGTGTAATCCATTAAGTGTGGGTGTATGGTAAAAAAAATCTTTTGCCTAAATTTACTGGCTTTCTATCCTCATAACTTAAAAATGTTTTGATTTTACATGATTGTGTTTGTGATCAGACAAGATATTTCAGACTTTTAAGGACATTATAAACTGGACTCTTACGAAATTTAACAGAGTTTGGTAGTTGTTTAGATCAGTTTTAAAGTGGCTTTTTACATACAGATTTTGATGTTCCTTCAAAGGGATACCTGTTAAGCCTCTTAAGCAACCCCTTTCATAAACATATATGTATTTATTTTAGTGTAGTAGATAGCGCAAATACTTAACAACTGGCTCAGTAAATCCAGGATCAGATGTAGGAATGATAAAGCCTTAAAATCTAATTGCATGTGGCTTCCTGTATTCACTGCATTTCATCAGGGCGTGCAGAAGTAGGTTAAAAATAATTTTTACAGCCCCGGCTGAGTCGCTCAGTTGATTAGAGCTTTGTCGAGATATACACCAAGGTTGTGGGTTTGGTCCCCGGTCGGTCAGAGCACGGACAAGCATCAACCAGTGACTGCATCAATAAGTGGAACAACAAAAAGCCACGTTTCTCTCTCTCTCAAAGTCAATAAATGAAAAATAAAATTTTATGTTGGTTTCAAAACAGACATGATGGAAGGAGCGGAAGGGGTTAAACAGATGGTGTTTTGAAAGCCTAAAGCATGGAATATTTTTAGGTGTTTATGAGTCAGATTGAGCGCTCAAATATTTGTGATGCGCCGCCTGTAGCAGCGCAGTGCCTCGCGGTCAGCAGGGTAACTTGCATTTGGCATTTCAGGGCCTGCTGTGTTAGAGAAACAGACTTCGGGGGCATCTATCTCCAATGTCTTAGTCTCCGTTCTTTTACTTTCTTTCATTTTGATTCTTTCTCCTTTGCCTTTTTTTTTTGTACTTTTTTTAGCTTACTAGGAAGTAAAGCTGGTGACAGAGCAATGAAAATTCCCAGAATAAACCCCTGTTGTGGTTCTTACTCCTGCCTGAGGCCGGCTCCACGAAGAGTGCTTCTCCAGCAGAGCAACCTCATTGGGTTCAGTCTTTAGTACAGACCAGACACTTTTGATGGAGATAGTTGTACTTGCCATTGCTGAGGGCAAATAATTCGACCACCCAATGATTTTTGTGGCCTTATATCGGTCCAACATAGACCTTGTTCGTGGGACTGTTTTTCAGACTTCTGCCCTGGGCAAATCAGCTTCATTATTATTAATGAAGTGGAAAAGTAGTAATAAATTTTAACTACACCAAGTTCACCAGGCTGTGTCCGGTGCACTTCACCGGAAGGAAAGAAAATCGTGCATTGTTATATCCCATGATATTTATTAATGCTTGAGTTAGGATGTGGGGCACTCATCACTAGAAAGCACTCACGGAGCTGCTAATTGGGACAGAAAGATGGATAATCTTCTCCTACCAGATGGCAGAAGTTGGTGTTAAAAGTGTAGGAAAGGGAATCCTGCCTTCTCTGCGGGTGCGAGCTCATCCCTCTCCCCACATTTTCAAAACTAATGGGCAGTTTGTGCTCTATTGTTATCTGTTGAATGGTTCCCCTCTTTGCTAAGTGACCTTAAGTGAGCCATTTCCCTTCTGTGTTCCACCCGAGTGGCTGTCCTGTTTGTTGGATGCAGGAAATGTAGGTCAAGTAGATCGGACCCTATTAAGAAGGTGTGATATCGATGCTGTTTTCAGAGCTGTTGGAGAAAGGCAGGCCACAAAGCCACGGAGATGAAAGAAACAAGTGGAGATACTGGGAAAAACATTTTTTTTTTGTTTTGGATGTCCGCCCCCTTCCTATCATTGGCTTCCAAAGTGGAGCAAGTGGGATCGTTTAGTGATTCCTTTGCAGAGTTGGGTGTCACTGTCCCTTAGCCTCACCTAAGTCCGGCTCTGTGCTGATTTAGCAGGTACAGACTAAATAGAGAAAGGTTTAAGTAGGGTCCAAGTGAATTAACGGTGTACGTGTTCATAGAGCGCATCGACGGGCCTCCGGAGGCTGTGGCTGCAATAACAGCAGTTTCGGCCTCGATTTCGGAGTGGGTTGGATGTCCTCTCCGGTCTGAGGAAGGGAACGTGATCCTGCACACCAGTCTCGGCCCCCCACTGTTGTGCCTGGAAAACGGAGGGTTGGCCCAGGACCCCGTTAACGCAGGCTCACGGCACAGCACGTGTGTCCCTCCAGGCCGAGCTGTCTGAGCCTCCCAATTCTAGAAGCAAACTCTCCCGTGCTGCGAGGTGCCTGGGGTCCTGAGTTTCACTGGGCGATGGTCACACTTCTAAGGGAAGGAAAGCATTTCAAGTCCTCGAATTCCAATTCTGGCCTCCCTTCTGGCTTTGCTTCCCACATTTCTCACTTATTATATGTCCCAGCCAACGCTCGGAGGACCCTGCTTCTCCTGATTCTGATCACGTGGTTTCTTTTGCCAGCACCGACATGAACTGACCTAAGCCCATGTATTGAAGGCCAATCACATTTTCGGGAAGGACCTAATATAATAGTTGGCTCTCTGGCTAAATCAGCTTAGGTCAGGCCTCAGCAATTCCCTCCTTTAGCTGTGCTGATGAAGTCCCATTCCCTCGGAACAGCTTAGGGACCCTTCTTGATGTCGGTGTGTCTTAGGGTGGCAGGTAGCACTTAGGTTTTGTATCCGTAGCACCGCCTCCGTGATCATCGTCGTCAAATGAAGTGAACGGATTCCGTCCCTTGGTGCTCGTCTGGTGGCACTCCACATACCCCGGGCTAGCACTCCGTTTCCGGTTTGTGTGCCCTGTTAGATGAGAAACTCCTCACAGCGTCTTCTTACTGTAGCAGGTGCTTGGTGAATGTGTTGAATTTTTCGTCGATTGTTTACATGCATCGTTGCCATCTGCCTGTATCCTAACCCTCTTTTCTGGAAATTCCCGCGCATGTCACTGATTCTCGTGATAACCTGTCCCTGACTCGTACACTACTTACACTTTCCCGTCCAGCAAAACTCTTCTGACCACGTCTGAGCTTCCCTTCCAGTTGTCCTTCGAATCAGTCCTTCCTAATGCTGAGCACTTAGGCGTGCAGTAGGTATTTATTGATTTAAATTAATGTCAGGGTTTTTCCCTGTGCTGGGAAACCGCTTTTAAGATTTCCTTTTGACAACCTTAGGCCGAGGGTGGACGTGGATAGAGGAGAAAAGGCTGGTAAGGGGGAAGCGGAGGGCGGCGTGTGGACAAAACTCTACTTACACGCAGGTTGCCTTCTGCACGTCTCAGAGTGCGGTTGATGGCACGGTGTCGAGGGAGCCCAGGCTCCTTCACAGCTGCTGATGTGAACTTGCCAAATCAGCGAGACGTTCTGAGGATCCCGCAGCCTTTCGGAAGCGTGATTTAGCAGAAAGGGCACGGGCTTCAGAGTGAAACACCGGAATTTTGTCTCCCAGCCCTGTCACTTGCCAGCTGTGTGAACTTAAGGAAGTTAGCCATAGGATTGTGTTATCTGTAAAGATAAGAGTCGGTGGGAGGATTACGGGTTGGTCTCTCAGCACCGCCTCGCCCTACTAGCTTCCCCTGCAGGTTCAGGGACCGCATTAGTAAAGAAAGCTCAGTTGAGACAGATGGTGTGAAGAGGTTTTAATTTCCCCCCTGAGTTGTGTATGTATTTATCCGTGAAGCTCTACAGTTCTATTGCTTTTAGGCGTACATTTATTTAGGGATCTTTGGGGAAAATGACGAACTTACACAGTGTTGTCTTGGGGATCTGGGAAGTACTGTTCCGATGACTAAGCACTACCAGTTAGACATCATCAGACTGTACTCTGACGGGAGCGGTCCCCCCAGCCCTGTTCGAGGTTTCCTGGTAGAAAGAGACGGGTGACTAGGTGTATTAACACCGAGCATTGTGACTTGTGTTTGGTCGGTCTAGGAGTTTTGACTTCTTGTTGTTTGAGCAAAGCTGATGCCTTTGACCTTTAACAGAACGAGCAGCCAGCGCAACACAAGATTCCCTCCCGAGCTGCAGTTGAGTTGCTCACTGAAGGGCTGGCAGAGGGGGAAAACCTGTTGATCAAGAGCGAGCGGTCGCCTCGGTTAGTTTCTGCTGATCACAGTTGCCCAACAGGAAGTTGGTCTGTGTGGGCCAGTGTGAGACGAACCAGGAAGACCTGCCGCTCCAGTGGGGTATCTCTGACTGCATCTTACTGTTGTTTCAGCAAACTGCAAAGGGCCCAGAGTTCTGTGTGTGACGTCAGCAGGAAGCGTTTTTCGGAGATTCCGTCTCGGGGTTAGGTCACGGGGAGGACCGCACTGAGCACAGAGCTGTGACGTAGAAACAGTGGACGTGAGCATGGAACGCGAAGGAAAGGCCCTGGGGGTAGAGAGGTGCGCGCACGGCGGTGTGGTAGTGCCTGTGGGGGGCCGTCCTCCAAAGGCCAGCTTCCGACGCGCAGGAGGGAAGGAAAAACTGAGTGAGGGCTCTGCTGAGAACAAGGGAGCTGGAGTACTTTGTCGTCTTTTTAAGGGTCACATTGAGAACTCTTAGCCACTTATGAGAACTAATAATCAAACATAGTCTGGTTCTGCGAAATGATCACTTGGGAGATTTCCGAAGAGAGAGGGACCGAGGACAGGAAGGTCTCGGTCTCGACACTTCTGGGCTGGCATCTGTCATCTCTCCGTCTCGAGCGCGAGGCCTTGCACCAGCTAGGCCTTCAGTCCATGTCGATTTGAAGGGAAGAGGGGAAAACGGACTCAGCAACACAGGGGTGAGGCCCAACGTTTCCAGAGGCTCGGAGATGTGTCTGCTAGTCGGGTTGTCGAGGCTGTGCTGTGCTGTTCTGCACTTCGGTTGCAGCAGTGAGGTAGGCTTTGGAAACCAGAGCATACTGCCTTAGGTAGCTGCTAGCCGTGACTCGCCATAGCTGCCTTCATCAAAAGTGGGCTTCTGTTTGTTCTTAGGCTCCGGAGTAATACCACTTCACAGGAACAATGTGAGCACTAATACTCTGCTTGTGGCATTAAGATACTTCCATCTGGTTGTTCGGGGAGGTTGGTCCCTGACTGGTATTTCACTCACTTGAGATGCTCTGCCTACAGCTTGAAAACCCAGAGCATCGTTAGCCATTGCCTGTGATCTATTGACATATCTTGGAATTTAAAAATTCCCCTGTTTCAGCCAGACCTGAGATCATCCATCCAAGACGCACTCTTTGCTTATAAACATGAACACTGGTTGGGGAACTTCGTACTGTGTTTTGTTGTGACGTTAGTTGTGGAGGCCGTAGACTTCCATGGCTCTTCATCAGCAACATGCTTTTTACATGGCAAGGTGTCGGGAGGCAGCTCTTTGCGCGTGGCTCATCCCGTGCAGTCGCGTTCTAGTTCAGCGAGGCTGAAGTCTTTACTCCTCGGCGTTTTCTTTTCCGTTCCCCATTGGTGTGGATGGACTCGGGGACCTTTGAGAGTAGAGCTTGGTTTCTTCTGCCCCTGGAACCTTGGCCCTTTCGAGTCCTTGGATTTGGGCACAGCTGTGCTCTGTGTCAAGGGCTGGGGCTGCGCCACCTGGTAGGTGGGGGACTTTGGCAAGTTCTTTCTTCTCATCACTTTTGAGAATTAAATGAGTAATGACTGGAAAGGGCCTGGCCCATTAGTAGCCCTACAGTCAAGGTAGGCATTTTAATTACCTGTTAATTGCTGCAGGAGTATTTCTGCAACAGCATGGCAATTGAGGAAGTAGAGAATTATGTGCAAGAAAGGTCACAGTCCTTGAGGTTTTTATGTGTCACTCTGTTGAATGCCTTTCTCTCTCCCTTAGAGTTTGTCTGGAATTTCCAATCGAACAGAAAAGTTGGTCTGGTAGTAAAAGAATTTTCATATAATGTGGACTGGGCTTCTGTTACTGAAGGCGTCATCCAGTAAATTATTTATTAGCGTGCTGTATTATTTTCCTTAGTTTACTCACTGGCTGGCCATTGTGGGGATTGGCCTTTATTGAATCAGAAGTATACTCTTGAAAGTATGCCGTGTTTTAAAATGGCCGTAGGTCAGCTGAGGGAAGGTTCGGGTAACGTGCCGATTTGATGTCTTATGTGTTGCAAACCAAAAGATACCTCGTTGGGCGCTTAAATAAATGTCTGTCTCGGGCGGTGTTGGAGCGCTCCCACCACCCTTGGCTTCGGCCGACAGCCTTTCTGTAGGGGCGGAGGAGCTGTCGTAGAGAACGGCTGAGCCGGTTGGTGGTAGCTGAATGGCCCGGGACAATTTATGTGGATAGTGGCGCGAGCTTTTAGCTGCTCTCATTCGGAAATTGCATGTTGTTTGTCATAGTAAATATTAACATCAGGGACGGAAGCCTTTGCCACGTGCCGTTTCTTACCCTCCTCTCGACGCAGAGGCGGGGACGCTGCGGCAGACCTTCCAGAGCAGAGGGCGTGCGCTCTGTGGCTCAGACCCGCCTGCCCACTGACCCTTCCTTCCGTCTCTCGGTGGCCGTCCTGTGCCACTGGTGCCGTGGTGGGTGTATGGACTGCTTTCTGTCTTTCAACAGTTACCGAAGTGCATGTTTGGGATTTTGTGGAAGAAAGCTGGATTCGGTAAACGGAAAGCATCTGGGAAGCTGCTTGACCGCTGTCTTTTCTCAGACTAGTCTGAGAGGGAATGCCCCATTCATTCGGGATTGGTGGATCTGAAGTGCAGAGTACCCCCCAGGTAAGCCACTACCCTGTCTTGTTTTGTTTCGTGGAACTCCTTTCTGGCAGAACCTTACATTGTTTTTTACTTTGGTGTCCTGTTTGGGTGTGGACGGCTGCAGGTCCCCTGCCGTGGCCGCAGTGCTGGTCCACACTGGGTCGCAGTGTGAGAAGCGCAGTTATTTTCGTTGAAGGCTTGAACGGTTTATGGTAATGGCCCAACGGGGAGTTTGGTTTGGGGAATGGCTTGTAAAACAGGGAAAACAAGCGGTAATTTTGAGGTATTAGCTCATGATTTGTAGTCGGTGCCTCTTCAAGATAGGTTTTGCAGCTGCCGTTGAAAGTAGGGATCTTTCGTTCTCGGGGCTCTTGGAAGGTCTTCTTAGGAACCGCTGTTTACTGAGCGTCGGCTGGGTGCCAGGTACCTCGCTCTGCACGCACGCTCCCTGTTCAGCTGGCCCGTGCTGTGCCCGCACCTCCCGACAGTGGCGTGGAGTGCAGGTGGCCCGAGGACGTGGCGGAGCCGGGCTCTAAGCTTAGGACTGCGCGTGCACTTCCACTCGCGGGCTCTCAGCATTGCCTTCCTGCGAGAGCCAGGTGTGGTGTCGGACGGCAGGTTTCTGCTCGGAGAACGCACGCTAGGCCGCGGTGTGGCCGGGTGTTTTCGTCGCGTCTGGTGCTCCCCCAGCTTCGTGGGGAAATTAGGAGCCCTTCAGTCAGCTCACGGAGCAGGCATGAAGGTTACAAAGGGTGTGGAAGAGAGGCAGTGAATTTAAAGGTCCAAATGTGTCCTACACAGGAAAGTACCGTTTGGTCTAGTGAACTCAAGCTTGTGTTTTCTCAGTTCCTCCTGCGTTTTTATTGGTTGTTTAAATAGCTCAGTAGCTTATTAGGCAGACTTCTTTTGACCTCTGGGTTGTTAGCCTTACACGTAGGACATTGTCAGGCAACTTTCTTGAAAATCTGACTCTTTTTGGTATTTAATATTCTCTCCAGATTAGCCACTCCCTTTAATCTTTAAAAAGTTCTTTTTTGCCCTGGCTGCTGTGGCTCAGTGGATTCAGTGCCGGCCTGTGAACCAAAGGGTCGCAGGTTTGATTCCCAGTCAGGGCACATGCCTGGGTTGCGGGCCAGGTCCTTACTAGGTAGGGGGCACGTGAGAAGCAACCACATGTTGCTATTTCTCTCCCTCTCTTTCTTCGTCCCATCCCCTCTCTCTAAAAATAAATAAACAAAGTCTTTAAAAAATAAAATAAAAGGTTCTTTTTATCATAGACTGATACTTGGACTTTGTGATCCTTTTAGTTTAATTCCTTTCTATTTGCTAGTAACTCTTCCTAGGTGAGCATTTTCAGCTTGTCATCTGACGAGCTGGTGGGACGGTGGTGGGGATAGAAATGATAGCAGTTACTACTTCCTGGGCCCGACTCCGTACTGAGCACAGTTCTAGGCACTTTCTATGTCTACACTCGTATTCACAGTGACCCAGGGAGGGAGGGGGGAGGCACCGTTATTTCTGTTTATTGATGAGGAAACGGAAGCACAGGGTAGCTAAATAACATGTTCAAGGTCACCTATCTAGTGAGAGACAAGGATGAGACGTGTTTCCAGGCAGTCTGGCCTCAGAGAAGGTTGTGCCTCTAACCTCTCTGCTGCATGCCGCTTGTGGTTTGGCGTCTCACCCCGTGATAAAGAGAGGGCCACAGACCTGAAGACCAGCCTGTGCGCTCTGACTGGAGAAATCACTGCGTGGGCAAAGGCAACAGTCGTTCAGTGTCTCTTCCCTTCTGTAGAAACGGTCTAGCTCTCAGATCCCGCGAGCCACCCGGGACCCCTGTCAGCTCGTTTCCCGAGGGGACTCGCTGCAGGGCTGCCGAAGGTCAGCTTCCAGAGCAGCGCTGCGCTGGCCAGTAGAGCTTTCCGTGATGAAGGGCGGGCTCTGTGTCTGTGCCGTTGCACGTGGTAGCCGCTAGCCAGCCGCATCTGGCTGTTTGGAAATGTGTTTCTCCAAGTGAGGCGCTAAATTTTTAATTTTAATTTACATCCAGATAGTCACAGATACAGTTTCAGAATTTACCTTTATCCTAGGTCTGGTCGGTCCTTGGTTTAACATCCCTAGAAATCTGACCTGGTCAGCGTGCTCCAGGCACCTCTTATCCCAGGGCTGGGCCTACATTAACCGTCTGTGCAAGACTGGTGTGTAAAGCCAGAATCCCAGCTTATTATTTTATAATACGTGCTTGTTGTCATGGTTAATACAAACTTTTCTGATAAGTACGTTTGCTTACTTGGTTCTAATTAATATGCAAGTTTAATTTTTCAAGTAAGAAACCCAAGACTCAAGCCAGATGCCCGTGGACTGTTCCCTTCACGTGGGCAGACCTGACCCACCAGGTCGGCTTCGTTAGCGTGGGCCCCACCAGGGGGCTGGGCCTGAGGCAGCCTCGTTCGGCCTACTTTGGGGGTGGATGGCTTTTCCTTAGGACAGAACCCCTTCTTTCAGCCTCTGCTCGCTTTCCCTTCCCAAATCCTTTTCCCATCAGGCATTGGTGTTTTAGACGTGCTGGTGAATTCAGGTCGAATGCGTCCTCCCAGGTCTGGGAGCCTTTGTTCTCCACAAGGTCACTTTGTCACTGCTGTGCTCCATTCTGTGTGCATTTTTGACTCTGAGAAGGCAGTTGAATTTTCCTGGCTTCCCTGTGGCCTCTTTCTGTAGAAACACACACAGTCACTTATGTAATTTGGCCGTAGAGGGTGGGTTACAATAGGAGCACATTCACAAAAAGGACACCTGGTGATACATCCTCTTTGCATTACATTGTGTTGTTAAATGAGCTTGTTTTTAGCTTACTGCATCATTACTTTGGGACCTGTTCTTGCTTCTTCTGTTTTTAAAATATTGGTAGAAAAAGTAATGTCACTAAGTTTGTATTTGGCTGTTAACTTTTCAGGTGTGTGCAAGATGGAAGGAAGAGACCATGGCAGGGAGACCAGTTGGTTCAAGAGGTCAATGATGAAGGCAAATGATGAAGAGTGTTGACCGTGGCCTTGGTGGGGTTGGGTGCACTTCAGGGAGGCGTTGGTGGTAGGATCTACAGAACTTGGAGGTTGTTGTTCATAGGGGTAGGGCGCAGATGCAGCGTGGTGTGAATTTTAGATTTTGGCTTAGCACCGGGAGGGATGCTTTTCTCTTTCTAGTCTGGAATATGAGAAGAGCAGATTGGCTGGGGTGGGGGCGGGGGCTTGAGAAAGAATGAGTTGAGTTTATCACGAATTTGAGTTGCCTGATGGCTGAATCCTCTGAGAGGAGTGTGTCCGTCTAGCCTCCGTGGTAGCCACCGCTGCCTAGGGGTGCGAGGTGACGCAATGTGCAGGTGGAGGGCCCCATGTGTCGGTGTGTGGGGATGCCGGCATGAAGCAGTGAGCTGCAGCTGAGGTCGTGTGACCTTGTAAGTCACGGGTGGCTCTGATGAAGGACTTGCAGCCCTGTCTTTCCATCTCGACTTGGGAGTTCAGTTCAGCCGGTTCCCAGCCAGCAAGTTAGCCCGTGACGCTTGGGTTGTGTTTTCTTTTCCACTGTAGCGGTTTGTTTAATTAACAGAGGTACCGTTTTTTGAAGTGTTGTTTTAAAAACTCCACGTTGTCACTGTGTACATTTAATGCAAATTCAGTTCTATGCATCTGGTGACAGAAATCAGGGAAAAAGACCCTAAACAATGAAGGTTCTGGGGTCACGTGTGAGAGACATGGAAGCCTCTCCTCTGAGCCAGTCTCGGTTCCTGAGTGCTTCTCACCATCTGTGACGGGAGTGAGTGTGGTGTTTTCAAGACACACATTTGCAACATCACACTAGGCCCAAGCGCAGGCCAGGTACTCCACCCCCTGGTCAGCTGGAGAAACGGTGTGGCGTCCGTGTGCTGGAGTGAAAATGAGCCATGTTGGAGATACTGAGGTGGTGTGTTGGTCCAGAGTGGCACATATTTTTTTTTTTTACTTTTTTTTTATTGATTATGCCA
>PVKM010031252.1:0-16907 GCA_004027735.1 Carollia perspicillata | reverse complement strand
CCACCCACTTTGTAGTGGTCTAGCACCTCACCTGAGAATGGAGGCATACTTACCACCTATTACTAGCTTTGAATTGGGAAAAATATTTATTTTATGCACTTGTTACTAAAGGACCCATTTATTCCACAGGAAGCAACTTGGTCCTCCTAGGCATTAGGAGTGTAGTTGCCATACCAAATCCAAGTCCCAGGATGCCCTGCTATACCGCCTGATCCCAGCGGGTTGAATATTGGGAATCACTTGGACCGAAGAAAACAAGATCGAAATTACAGCAAAACCCACTTTTGGGGGAAACACGATTCACTTTCTTGGCCTTTCTAGAACAGATTCCAAACAAAACACCCAGGTTGTCTCGAGAGGCTCACAGACCTACCATGTGCACAAGCACACCCCCACCTGAGGGGCTCACCCCTGAAACAGACACATGATGACGCACCCCTTGCTGCCTCTCTCTTGGGCTTTCTCCAGTCTGTTGAATTACTTTTATTTTGGTAGAACTGCTCTGTACCAGTTAAAAGTGCTGGCCAATATCCTGGGCCACTCTTGGCCACCGAGTGCCAGTCACTGGAGTTTAACTTGTATGGAAGGAAGACCTCCAAGGCCAGGTGAGCTTTAACTGCGCCTCTTCTGTTAGTCCCGAGTTTTGTGTTATGCCAAGAAAGCATTAGTCTGATACCTTGTTTATACTGCAGAAAAATGAATGGGGCGAAATGGTTCCTTTCCCCCTATTTCTAAATCACCCTTTTCTTAATAGGTCAAAGCCAACTTATTATAAAACCTTAACAATGAAACATCGTGCTTGAACGAGAGTCTCAGGTTCCTGGCACCGAGCGTTGCCAGCAGCTTGCGGTAAGATTTTCCTCTTCGCTAGCTGTTCTGCTCCTTTCAGCAGGGATGCTTTCTGGTTTTCACAGCCAACCAGCAGAGAGAAGCGCAACAGCGAGAGCTATTCACGTAGTCACGCCACATTGCATTTCTCGAACATACAGGTCCATTAGAGTTTTCTCTCTTACTTACAAAATACCATTGTGTATACATGAGGATTTCGGTCCCCTAAAGTAGGCCTGCTCACAAGAAATGGGAGATTAAAGAACTGATGTCTCTATAGAAAGAGAAATAACATGTCAATTGTGTTTATTTGGTGGGTTACATGATTTATGCTTTCTCGTGTGAAGATGGAACCGAGAAAAAAGGACACGTGACGTTGTTTAGATAATCCCCCAAGGAAGATGGAGTTCCTCCTTCAGGAAAAGGGTTGCCTTTCATTTAAAATATAAATGGTACTGACAGCTTATGGGGAAGAGAGAGATTTCTTATGTTCTAAGAAATGAATTCAAGATGCACCTAATGTAGTCTCCAGAGAAGGAGGATACTCAGCATTCTAAGGGAGAAAGAAAATGAAGGGGAGGATTAAGGAAGAAGCCCATAAAAACAGGGAATTTAGGGGCCTTTTTGTGAACATTTATGTTCCTAGAGATGTGAAAAGGACCGATGTGATTTGAATTTAAAGTGAGCACTCAAAATTCTTTGGTTGCCCCAAACCCGTTTAACCCCACTCCACTTCTGTTCATTAGTCCTCCATTCTACGTGGATGGTTAAATCAAATAATGATGCTGAGCAGAGACTTTAGAAAACTCAACATGAAAAAAGACAGTATGTTGACAGTTTCTACACAGTATTCCCTTTTACCTAGGTGTTCTTCTATGGGCAAAATAGGTGGCAAAGAAGTGAAAATTTGAGCTGTTTATATAACCCGTGATTTCACAGGGCTCCAAATTGGTGCATATAATTATAATTAATAAATATCAAAAAACCTTCGTGTATTAAAGGACTATGTGCTAGGTGTCCTACTCACTTTTTCTTTACGATGACTCTCACTGCTTCACAGGAAGCTGCATTCTAACAGAGAAAATCCAGATGTGAATGTGTGTGTAGCAAGAAAAAGAAGAAACAACTAAAAAAAAAAAACCTATGGTTTACTGATTGTGCTTCTAAAGGGAAAAATCGCCACACACACTTTCTCATTATTGATTAGTGTTACTGCAATAAACACGCAGTGAAAGTGAAGATATAATGATGTGCCTTCTAGAAATATACTAAGTGGCAACTTATGCCATCTTCAGCAGTCGGGAGGACGAGAACCACAGCCTGTCACCCCACCAACCCCCATTAGCCCTTCCGTGGACGGTCTCCCTGTCCTCAGCCGAAGGCCCCCACTGCGGTCACAGGAGGAGGCTGTCGGTTCGTGGTGAAGCACAGGTCCCTTTGCTCAGTGGGATGTTAGGTAAGGGCCTGAGACTTGACGTATGTTCATCTTACAAGCAAGAGCTTTGTTTACGACATTTAATAGCAGAGGAGCCTTAGGTTAATGCCAAGAACCAGATTATTACCTCTTAAAAAATTATCCTCCCAAAGGAGAAGGACTCGTATTAAAGGGGGAGGATTTCAAAGTCGTTTTAGAATGGTACCTCTGGGTGTTATTTTTCAGGCATCATAAAGCATTTGTATTCAGCTGCTTTTTGATCCAAGTAAAACACTTCTAAAGATAAGTGAGGGCTGTTTCCTGAGTTAAGGATATCTTTAAGTGACAGATGCAGGACAATGAAAGGCCTTTTTTTCGGGAGCATATAAACTGGAACAAGGACAAACAAATCTCAAGACTGTTGAGAGATTGAGAAACCTAGCAGGACACCTTACATTTAACACATTCTCAATGGATTTCAGACTTCCTGGCCATTCCTGAACTGTTTGCCATGAAGCAAGGCATCATATATCACTGTCAAAACACCCTCTGGCCAAGCCCTCGACAGCCGGGTGCACACCAGGACCAGCCTGTGGAGGAGGAGGCAGTTTCCCTGTGGGGACAATCTCACCATTGCTAGTTGTACACATGCATCATTCACATATTCATTCAAGAACCGTTTGAGGCCTGCCTCTTCTGGTAATGGTCCCCAATGCCGGCTAACCATCGGAGTCACCTGTGCCTTCCACGAGCCGCACGTTGGGTGGGTGTGCAGTGGGGCCTGTGCATCTTCGTTTTTCAATGGTCCTCGGCCAGATGTGGAACCACTCCCGTAGTACGACGTTTGGATCTCTTTGATGAGAGGAGACACACACGCAAGGGATAGCCTCCTCTCCAAGTTCATGAGCCTATTCTGTTCCTTCCTCCTGACTGAATTCCAAGGCCTTTCTAGACAGGCACCCATGTGGAAAGATTGCTGGTGGACAGGGGAGAGCGAAGGAAAAGGGAGAAGGTTAAACAAGGTGTGGCTACTTCTTTCTCACCATTTACTGCTTCTCCAATTCAGCTTCCAGTAATGGTAAAGTATTTATAACAGACTAACCTTCCTGCCAGTAACAGTTATAAATTCTAGACAAAATATAAAACCCGTCTCTTGAAGGCCCTGGAGAGGGACCAAAGCAGGCAGGAACCAGACAACACTCACACCTCAAAAGAAGGAAAACACCCTGGTTGAGACCCACACTAGCGCCGGCACTTCCCAATACGCACGCCCGGGCGCGGAGGACGCACTCAAGACCTGACTCTCAGGTCTTGCCGGCCTGAGAGTCAGACTCAGAATTCGGGGCTCTGAGAAATTCCACAGAGAAGGGAGCCACGGGGGTGGAGCCCTAATATTTGCGCACAAACTTTCAAATCCAGCTGACTCCTGCACCACACATGTGCTGGGTGGAAAATCCAAATAACCCACTAGAAAGCAACAGCTGGAAGCCTGGAAACGCTGAGTAGAGATGTCAACAGCGTCCCGACACTGGAAAGACAGAGTTCAGGGTTCACGTCCCCGCAGGTGAGAGGGGCTCTCTACACAATTTGAACAGATCACTGAAATCCTAGAAGGGCCGCAGCTTAAGCATGTGCACCACGTCTGAGGGCTGAGGGCCATGCTGATTCATGCTGACCCTGCTAAGATTTGAATCAATCCTTATCAGTTTCTGCCTAAATTACCCAAGACTTATTCAACCCCGACGAGGTCTCATATTCGGTCCCCACCCCCTTGTTTTAGAACGTGGGCTGCTGCTACTTGTACCAGATGCTCGCATTGCTAACTAACACATGTAATGGGAAATCTCCCGATTTGTTTGAGGCCTCGGAGAAATCAACAGGATTGTGATTCTCTGACGCATTGTGTTCCACCCAAACACTACCCTGTCCTCCGTTCCCCCCTGAGTACGTACTGTACAGCGGTGGGTGGGGGGGTGTCCAGCCTTCTCCGACTCCTGGGAGTCAAGGAGAACTGGCACCTGCTTGCCCCAGGTGCAAAAATCACAGGACTTGAGGACTTAGGGACTTACCCTCATATTTTTCTCAGTGTCCCAATAAACGATCTTGTTTGATTTTTCCATGAGAATCCACTCCAGTACAACGGGCACGTAACTCATTGTTATGCTCCCCTGATCTAAGTTGTTCGCAGGAAGATCTCAAACCTCTCTTAATAAAATTGGCAGAAAAGGGCCATAAAGTATCTTAGAAAAAAGCTACATCTCTATGTAATTTTGGTCTACATAATTGAAAATTTGTAACTACATGTAATTAAAAATAACTACAAAATTTGAGGCTCCATAACTTTGGTCACGACCTGTCTACAGGCAGACACTCTCTGCCCTCCTCCAAAATAAGAGCAATTCCATTCCGTTCAGGGCCCCACACTCAAGGACAACCAAGAGGGTTTCTGGGATTGCCCTTACAAGAGCTTACTAAGACATGATCCCGACCCTTCCCCCTGGGACGCTAAGGTGAAAGTTTCCCACAGCTATGCCACATTTCCCACGTCCCTAACTGTGCCAAACCCTTGTATCTAGTTGTTCAGAGAAAGACCAGATTGCCTAATAGGAGCGTTCATTCAGTAGAGAGGCTCACACCAGGAAGCTTGCTGCCTATGGAACAAATCTCTCCATCCGGCAGCTACAACGTACTGTCCCTGCCTGCACACGAGGGCAGCAGCGGCTAACTGAGCAAAGCTTCTGCTCTAGGCCGACCGACGAGTGCTTCCTTCTGCACTAACTGCATTTACTCGCTGTGTAATCCCTGATACTTCTAGGCAACACTCAGCTATTTTTTGTCAGCTGCTGTGCTAAATAGGAAATCCTTCCACGGTCCACTTTGCATACCACAACTGAACATCACTCACATTTTAATCCCACCACTTACTTCCCCTTCTGGATGAAGAGATATATATCCATGACTGTTTAGTGGTATGGTGGGGATTAAGAATGCCTAGGTCCCAGCAAAGCTAAAATGCCCACCCTATTACCCAGAAATATTCTCAAGAGAATTGGTGCATCTAGCCACCAGAATAAATCTGCAGTGATATTGACAGCAGCTTTATTGATAACGAAGAGTGGTAACAATCCAAATGCCCATCGGAAACACAATGCATATATTAATTGTGGTTTATTTATATAATGTAATGCTACATGGCAATAAAAAAATAACAAACTATTGATATATGCAAAAAACATGTATGAATTTCACAGATATTATATTGCACAAAAGAAGACAAAAATAAATGACGATACACTGTACGATTCCGCTTCTGTGAAATTCAAGAAGCAAAACGAACTGATGGCGATAGAAGTCAGCATGGCGGCCAGCTCTGGACAAAGAGGGCTGTGGTTTGGCTGGGAAGGGGGCACAGAGGGCCCTTCTGAGGTGCTAGGAAACGTTCTGTTTCCACCTGGAAGGGATTTATACAGAAATGTATACACATATGTGAAAACTCATTGAGCTTTTTACATTTAGTACTTTCTATATAAAACATATACTTCAGTAAAAACATGAAAACTATGCAGACAAGAATGCCCAGGTCAAATCTTAGTCAATTTTGATTTACTACTATTTTTAGCTGGGTCTTACCTTAAAAATGACAAAGGCATTCCTACGCAGGACACAGATAACAAAACTGCTCCTTCGCCTGGTGTTTGGTCTGCCCCACGGATGAACTCATCGCTCGAGCTTGACTTTGCACTCTGGCAAAAAAAGAAATAGTGAACATTAAACAGATAGTAGATGCGGATTTGGAATTGTTTATAACTTTGGGGTGCTGTGGAAACAAAGGGAATTTTTGACTTCTTAAGGTAACTTGATCAAGACTGGTGAAGACATGATGGTTCGCTGAAAGCTATTCCGTATGGGAGGTTACCTGTCCGTTGAGGTGGACTCTGGTAGGCAGTACATTGCCTCAGAAACCAATGAACCGCCTTGCTAACTCATATGCTAACCAAGCAGCTCTCATTACCCCCAAAACAAGCTCCACCAAGTTGACTTCTAACCCCACCAATCGTGGAAGGAGCAATGACCCAATTTATACTGGCTACAACTGACTCATAACAATCAGTCCAACCTTCCAAAAACCAGTGCTGGCGATTACAGGGACATATCTCTTTAAAGACAGGTTCTGACAAATCGCACGGCAGCTGCTAGGAAATAACACAATCCATCCAAGGGCTGGGGATGAAATAGTCCCCTAATGGTTTGCGTCATGAATCCAATTAAGTTCCACAGTCAATAAATACATAAAAATGGAAAAGTGTTTCAAAATTTGACCAGGAAGTGGTAGAAGCATGTCTTACCTACACTGACATAAGCCAGGTAAACCTGAGAAGGCAAGACAAAACACAGAAACTCCTTCTCAAGGCCCTTTGAACACTTACAAATGGGTTTTATGCAACTATACAAGTTTATGTATAAACCTGGGCAGTCCGTAAGCTTTCAGGATGGATAAAACCCGTTCATTGATGAAAAGCTCCAGATGTCACAGAAGGAAAACGCTGCTGGACTTTGTGTTCCCACACCGGGAACCCCTCGTCCGTCCAGTGGCCGGGGACTCGTGTCACTGTTAGAAGTCACACAGGAACTCCGCAGCGTTTCCCTCCTAACACAGAAACTCACTCCCGTTCAGGGAGAAAGGACGAGGAATGAAGGAGACACTGAGGCTGAAATGGCCCCCATCGGGGGTTGGCGAACCACAGCCCCTGGAGGGTCGAATCTGGCCTACAGACCGTTCTCATACGGTCCACAAGCTAAAAAACATTTTACAGAGAAATGGAATGAGTGAGAGACCACATGTGGCCTGCAAAGCCTCTATCATATTTACTACCTGGCCCTTTACAGAGAAAATTTGCTGACTCCACTTCTAAACTATCAGAAAGCCTTGATCTGCCTTAGCTTAGTGTTTTGTCACTGGTGTTAACGGCCTCATGATCGCTTCCTCAGAGCTCATACAGGTTTTCTCCCTGGGACTGGGGATAACCCCACCAATCACTGTACTTTGCTGCACGCAGATCAAGCTAACTACTGTCAGGACCTAATCTAGTGTACAGTCTCATGCCCAACATGTATAAGCCACCTTTCCAAAGGAGATATCGTCCAATCCTGTGTAAGATATCAGTATGCATTAAATTGCAAAAATGGCCACAACTGCATCCTATCATATATATGCATGCTCCTTGGCATTTGACTTTGCAGATCTTTTCACTGAGAGAGGGAGTCTATTTCTCTACTCCTCGGGTCTGGGCTTGGTTATGTGATGTGCTCTGGTCAACAAGGCATTAACACAACAAGCAGAGACTTGAAAACTGCTTGCACATTGGAGCTTGCTCTCTCTCGCTGCTCGAAAACCCTCAACCAACATCATGTAAATGAGCTTGAGCTAGCCGGCTGGATGACGGGACACGTGGCCCTGTTACCTCTATTGCCCTGCCAACAGCCAGCAACCACGGGACCTATGAAGGAGGCCATCGACTACCACTGAGTGTGAATGCACTATAAAGCCACACAATACCACGAGGAGCGGAGCAAACTGTCCCAGCTGAGCCCAACCAAATTGCTCGTCCACAGAATTATGAACACATAAATGGTTGTCTTAAGCCACCTCACTTGGTTTGTTTTGCCGAAAATGCTAAGTGAAAAAGATACAAAAATACTTAGGACAATTATGGAGCCATCTCCATTAAAAGGAGCCATTTCAGGTCCTCTTGACAACAGCTACAACAGTCCACCCAGGGTTTAGTGTGTCACAATGAAAATGAACTTCCAACTTAGACCAGTGGACTTGTAGTCCACACTTCCAATGTGACTGCACGTTGAGACTGACCAGAGAAGGCTCCAGAAGCAGACGGCATCAGGACATGAACAGCTTATTCAAGACCTTCAGATCCAGCAGACAACTTCGGAAGGGCAAGTTCTACCCAAGACAAGAAAACAAAGACAGAGTTTTTTGTTAGGACCCATCAAACTGATAGACTTCCTTGTAAAACTGTTAATGTGTGACTACGGGCTATTGCTTTCCTCCTCTGTTTTCTGTGACTCCACTTTTCTTCATTTCTCCCCTCCCTTTTCTGAAAAAAAAAAAAAAAAAAACCAACAACAAAAAAAAAACCCAAACACATCTTCTCTACTTTGTTTCTAAGAATGAGTCAGATCATTGCTTCATCTGCCAGCTGACCTCCTGCTGGACTGGTGGCCCCTTCCCAACTCCTGGGGTCACTCAAATTACGGCAATACCTCTTAATGCTAATAACCCATCAAGGATATGATCTGAACTTCTCTTCTATCCTTTAGAACACAAAACAAATATCTCTAGATCGAGATGCTGGTTATTATAATTACATAGAACTATAAGCAGCCAGTAATTTTATCCAGAGAGAAAAGTCAACCTGGTCACCTTTTAAAGTAATCCTGGATGTCTATGGTACTTTTGTAACTCATGCAACTATTGAGGAATACAACCAAAGGAAAGAAAAATAGCAACGAACCTTACCATGAAATCCCACACAATTATCTCAACGATGGATATATTTTCTCTATTATAACTTAACACTTCTACTCCTAAGGAAACCCTTGTGAAAAAGAAAAAAGAAAATGCTTTTGTTCAGGAATAGCAGGCTACAAAATGTCAATTGAAATAGTTACCACTGCTCGTCACAGTAACTCACGGGGGAAAGACATACATTTTTAACTTTTTACGTGTAGATCCTATCAGTTGTGCATGCCAGGCCTGCTCTTTATCTGTGACCTCTATGTATACCAAAAACTATTCCTGGGACTCCTTACCAGCTCCTTTGAAGATTTTAGACCCTGTTCAGTCTCACCATCTGGGTCTCTCCAGAGGTCTCATAGGCGTGACCTCTGAGAAGTGAGTCTATTGACTTGCTTGAAGGTTGTTGGTCTGTTTTCTTTTTGTAACTTGGTTAGGGTCCCTGAACTTAAGAGATGTATCAGAACCTTATCCCTTACTATGGCTGAAATATTACAAATGAGATCGTTCACACTATAACGACCCAACAAGGGAGCTTTGATTTGCTTGCTCTCTCAGTAATTAATGGACCATCACATTGCTTCATATTTACTGGCCTCACAAGTGGACTTCTGCACTCTGGCTAATATTTCCTATTGTCTCTAGGTAAACACTTCAATACAAAAAGAAAAAAGTCTTTAAAACATCCAGACACAGGATGATTACTCTCAAAGATCTGACACTCTGAGACTCGGAATCTGTTCTCTGGGGATGACAAAGGTTAAATACAAAACTGGCTTCCTGAGACTTTCTAAACTATAACGATGGGATTTGTCACTAACTCTGCTTTTCTCCAGTGCATCTTTGAGTTTTTCAAACTACTGTGCAACTGATACTTCATGACCAAATGATGATTCTACACTAGGAAAAGACCAAATTCCTTACGGTCCACCTTCTCCAGGAGAAGTGGATGACCAGAGAGGGCAGAAGGACAAGCCCTGACAGGGCTGCCCAGTCTGGGCCTGCATCGTTACCGTCCGTTAAATAGACACACTTATGCTTTATGGTAGAAAAGAGTACGCTGCAGTGGGTTTCTTTTCTGTAATGTCCATCACAAAAGTCCTAAGGATTCTACTCTCCATTACTGTTCAAGTTACTCTGCCAGGAAATAATAACATCAGGACATTTTCGAAAAATACACAACTACAGAATTAGAATTGGATTGGGGGGTGGCAATCTACTGTGAACTAAGAAATGTCACCTTACTTATTTTATAGGAAAATAAGTTTTTAATAGAAACACTATAAAACTGATCTAAAATATATATAGCATTTCAAAAGAAAAATGTTTACGAGACCACAAATAAGCAAGTGATAAGAAATTTACTGAAGTTGAATTAATCATCTTATGAACATAAAAACATGTATTCACTTATTTTGTTAATGTGCAAATTTATTTTATGGTTTATACCAAAGGCATATTTTGAATACCTGTTATCCTGGTGTTAAGACATGCAAATCCAGCAGTAGTAACAACCTTAATCTTTAAAAAACTTTTTTACTATGTTTTGGTTTCGGGTGTACAGCTTAGTGCTTACGATCATATACTTTCGTGTTCCCCTCGATATTTCCAGCACCCACCTGGCCCCACACATCGTTATCACAGTATTACTGACTGCATTTCCCACGCTTTGCTTACTTCCCTGTGACCATTTCACAACTACCAATTTGTGTGCTGCCTTAATCTGGATAGAGCCTTCCTCTTCGTAGCACGTCTTATGATATAGTTCATTCCAGAAGTTGGAAATTATAAAATTAAATTAAAAAATTTAAAGCTTATAACATTAAAAATGCCATTTAATTTACTATTACACACATAGTTTTATCCCAAAAGGGCTGAGGGAGCTGGCAGAGAAATATACGTGGGAGTCACCCTGGTAGCCCTGGCCAGAGGTAATTCTGTAAAACAAAACACTGATGACCAGAGACCAAACTTTTTCTTTTTCAAAGATATGTTCACGTGTACAGCAGTGGAATAAATCAAAGATTATACTTCCAACCCAAAATTAGAAAAGGTAGGATTTCTATAGTTAGGGGGGGAAACTACCAATATTTTAAAATAAAAAATACTTCTGCTAAAATTAAAAATCATCTTTTTCAAAAACAGAAAAAGCTCTGGGTGTAATGTTTAAAATGAAGCAGCGCTTAAAATGTTTCCCCAGATTTCACCCAGCCCAGATACTGTAGATGAACAACCAAAACAAATTATGTGACTCACACAATATTTTTCTCCTACTTTTTTCTTGGGTTTTATTTATTTATTTTTAGATAGGGGGAGAGAGAAAGTCTGATGTGTGACAGAACATCAGTCGGTCAGTTGATTGCCTCTCGCAACCCCCAACCGGGACCCTGCCCACAACCCAGACACGTGCCTGGAACCAAAAACCTTCCAGTTTGCAGGATGACACTCAACCCACCACCAAGCCCCACCAGTCAAGGCTCTTCCACTTCTTAAACGGGAACTATGACCAGCAGACCCGTCCACAAGGCCACAGCAGTGAAAAGCAGGTTCTCGAGTGAAACCTAAAGCGTTTAAGCAGCCACACGGCTGCGAGGAGCCGGAGGAGCTGCGGCAGAGGGGAAACGGGGGAAGGCCGACACGTTTCTGCGTTCCTATGAGCTTGTGCAACTCTGTCTCCCATGAGAAGAAGTCCTCAAACTCTCCCAAGGTTCCCCAGGCAAAGGGCCTTTCTAGAAGTTTAACAAATTCTAAACTGCGCTTCAGTAATTCTCAACCTGGAGTGGACATTAAAATCACCTAGGGAAGGCCTTTTCCCATACCAGTGCCTGGACCCCATCCCAGGCCAATAAATCAAGCCCCTGGGTCTGAAACCCAGGCATTTTTAAAGCACCCAGAGGTTTTAAGTGCAATCAGGGCTGAGACGCACTAAGTAAACCAGGAAAACACTGAGAAAAGGCAAGGACGACTACAGTTACTGGGTGCTTGAACTTCAGTTGCGGCAGAAACATTTTCAGGGATATACATTTTCTTGCTAAAGCTAGGCCGCCCTTCTCATGTGCTTGCACCTCTAGTGTAAGATGCCAAAATTCCTCAAGATAATGACACTCACCATTTACTGAGCAGTCATCTGGTGCCAGGCACTGTGCTGGATGCTGCCCCTGACATTGCTCATGATCCCCATTTACCCAGGCAGCCATGAAGGAGGGATTTATGTGCCCCATCACGGAGCAAGTAGGTGAAGATTCCTACTTTAAGCAAGTAGGAATTAGAGCCTACATGTGTCTGACTACAAAGCCATGCTTTTATTTTCTTTTAATTTTATATATTGTACTTACTTATACTTTGAAAGGTGATCAGTCACATTTCACAGTTTAGGAAGTATAAAGCTTCATAAGGTACACATAATGTATATGAAAAAATTGACCACACTCATATGTTTTTCCTGTTACGACTGTAGTTCAAATACACAGTAGCTACAATCATCTTTGACTCCTGTCCCTTAGCCCATCACCCGGCCACTCAACTCCAGGGACAAAGTCAGCAGTTCCTTGTTTATCCTTCCAAAGACAGATGATGCGTACACAAGCAAATAAATGTATGTGAGCACACACAGGGTGGGGCCAAAGTAGGTTTGCAGTTGTTCATATGGAAAACAATGCAATGATTAACGACTAATAACACAAGAATAAACCCGGTGTTCTGCATACTCGCGACTGCAAACCTGCTTTGGCCCCGCCCCGTGTGTCCGTCCAGGCCACGTGCTGGGAGTCCTCCGGCTCCATCTTAAACAATGGCAGCATCAGGCACACGCTGTCTTGCATGTGGCTTTTTTCACTTTCGCAGTTTATCCCAGATAATTCCATACAACCCATAAACACTTAGATTCTTTTTTGTACCATGAAGTATTCCACTGTACAAACATATTATCACTTTTTAAAGTCAGTCCCTTACTGATAAGCATTAGACTGCTTACAATTATTCACTGTTATAAAGACTTTGGAAAGAAAGACCTTGACCAGCCTAATTTCGTAACTATGTATGAATAACTATACTTGTAGAGTAAATGCTTAGATGACGAATGTCATGCATGCCCTGTCCACAGTTCCACGGTGCCTCAGGATTCTAAGAAATAACTCATAGCCAGACTCACAATGATTTACATTTCAATTACTTTATTAAAAAATGTCACCTATATACCCAAAGTATGCTTTTCATTTTAATAAAACTTGAGAAATAAGTTTTCAGAATATGCTCAGACCAAAACAGTCTGAGAGATGGTTTTATGCCAGAGAAAACGACCTCAAAGCCAGTGGCACAGAACTTGTACTGGCTCTCACGTCTCGTTCAGAAGGTATCCGCTCCTGAGGACTCCGTGTCCCCCTGGGCGGCACTGGGGCTCAGGGATGGCGGGCAGTCCTCCGGGGACACGGAGGGTAGCCGCACGGACATCCCGGCAGGCGACGTCTCAGAAGTGAAGAGTGGGACTGCTTTACCGCCTGTGAAAAGGAGAGACTCGTTCAGCTAGTCAAGCAGGTCCTGAGCGTTTTTGAACTTCAAACTTCCCTCAGTAACAAGGGGGGTCAACACAAGGATTGCACGTTAGGTGATTTCTTTTCTCAAGGTGCCCAGAACTTGTCACAGAGGTAAAATACGCCCCTCCTCCTTCCTACCCTCTCCCCTAGATGGTTAAGACAACATTTTAAAAGCATATGTCATGACATGAATGTGTATGTCCCCCTAAAATTCGTATGTTGAAATCCTGAAGTCTGGTGTGACTGGGATTAGGGGAAGGGCCTTGGGAAGGTGCGAGCATCTGGAGGGTCACGCCCTCCTGAAACTTTAAAAGGGATTGTGCCCTTTTACGAGAGGCCCCAGAGGGCTTCACGGACCCCTCCACCATGTGCAAACACAGTGTGAAGGTGCTGGCGATGAACCAGGAAGGGGTGCCTTGATCTGGGACTTTCGGCCCCCAGAACTGTGAGAAATAAACTCCTGTTGTTTATAAGCTATCCAGTCTGTAACATTTTCAACAGTGGCCTGAATGGACTCAGGCAGTATACAAATACCAAAAGCTGTGGTACAGATGATAAATGCTACAGGTCACACTGAGTGGAAGAGGTCGTTTGGGAAGAAGAATTCATTAATACGTTAAAAAAAAAAACCAAAGTTGCCTGTGCATCTACCTGTGTACACCCTAACTCATTCCTCTAAGTTTAAAGCACACTGCCTGGATTGACCACATACACACAATAATAATAAGCATCTTAAAAACAAACTATTTTAAACAATGTTAAATATACCTGAGTCAACAGTCATAGTAACTTTTCTAAAATTCCTTTATATTCTTTAAGTAATTTCCACGGTGATAAAGTGAAAATATTTATAGGGACTACAGTAAAAGCAGAGTGTCCTATGGACTTCAACGACGACTCAGTAACAGCTGTCCAAGACGACCACAGTGCTTGTAGAAGGCAGGTGACTTTCATACTAGGAAGTCTGACAAAGACTACTTTAACACTGCACCATTCCTTTGGTTACTTGTACCTTTTTTTTTTTCATAAAAGAGGGGAGGGAAACAAGATTTGGCATCATTACAGCAACGTCGCAAGCTGTAGTACCACAGTATAATCCTTTAAGAAACCGATTCGTATGTCAATTGAAACAGAATATTTTAAATAGGAAAGAAACTTTTTAAAAATTTAGCTCTGTCAGGATGTAATGAGAATTAAGAAATGGTAAGAACTGCTTTGAACAGATACCTATAGGACATAAGTGTAATTTAAATACTCTGACATTTTACAATCCCATAATGCAGAATACACAAAATAACCAAGAGAAGTGTCCCAGATCAGAGCTTCCCTCGTTAGCAAAGTAAGAACTAACACGGGGTATTACTATAACTATGGATGAGAGCAAAATTAATTTACAACCCATAAAATCAACTGAATGTCATTCTCTGGGTTACACATCTATCAAACCCTACACTGATACCAGATATTCATCTTTTCTCTGTTATCCAGTTTCACACAGCTCCTTACTCGGTACTATGTGCATTAAATCACTGATTAAATTGTCCATGATGTTACAAGAACTATAACTTTTTGGAGAGGGCACCTCAAAGATGTTTCCAAACATTAAGGACCATAATAAACTCAATTATTGTAAAGTTATGCTATTTCTCATCATTACCGACATATTAATACAGCAATTAAAATTTTACAAAGATGCTTTCCCCATCATTCCTCCTCATCCTAACAGTAATTCTGGGAGACAGACAAGGCAAGTGAAGCTCAGAGACGTGAAGCTGGCTTTTCCGAAAGCACACACTCACTGAGTAAAGACCCACACCGCCTGCTGTGTGTGCAGAGCTGAGATGGTGCTGAGAGGGTACACAGGGGAAAAGAAACAGTCCTCACCTCCATGAAACCCCACACCCAGTGGTGGAGTTAAACATGTACAGGAATTCTTGGTTTAAATTAGGTGAAAGTCGTGGTTGAACTGGGACTTAAAAGATGTAGAAGGCAATGTAGAAAAGAGCACAAAATAAAGTCAAGACAAAGTTAGTACATGTTAAGGGCATTCTGAGTATTCTGATATCAAAGTATTGACCGGATAAAAGGAATGATGAGCGAGAAGGCTGTAAAGGAAGGTCAGGGTCAAATTCTGTAAACAATTATGAGTCACAAAAGACTCTGAACACAGGAGTAATATGAACAAATGTATTCTAGAAAAGAGAATTCTAAGAGCTACGTGCAAATGAGGAGAAAGGAAAGGGATCTGTGGAGACAGTCCATGCAAGAACTGATGATCCTCCCGTGGGAAGAGATTCCGGGTATTTAAGGAAGACTCAGTGCCTTATAAAGAACTGAGCACGGCTCTGAAATGACAGGTTTACTTGACGGAGCAGTAATACCACGAGCAAGCCTGAGGCTACGGTGACACAGAGGGGTGGGGAAACACCGGGATCCGTTACACACCTGGTGAATCTGAATGCTGGCAAGATGTGCGAATGGACTTTTCTAGGCAACCAGAGTCCAAGATTATAAAGCAGTTTTAGAGATACAGAAACAGCAATCATCCACACAGATGTGACAATTAGAACAATGAGAACAGTGATCTCCTAAGGAAGGAAAAACAGACTGAGAAGTAATGACAAAAACACAGGGAAGGACAGAGACAGGGATGAATAAGGAGAAAATAAAGGAAAACAAAAGGGAAGAGCCAGAAAGATAAGTTCAAAGAGACCCAAGAGTGAAAGGTCAGGCAAAATATGAGATGGTTTTCAAAAAAGAGTCCCGTTTAGCTCATCCAACTCGTCATCAGTAGAGCTAAGGCCACAGCCCACTGTTCTTTGTCCTGTACCCGATATCCACGGTAAGAAATTACTGCTTTTATAGGTTGCTAAGAGAAATTCCATGTAAGTGGTGGTATGCAATGAGGTAGAGGCTGAGGAGAGGAGCAGTGATGAAGTTTCAAGCACAAATCCCTTTATGATGGTCAAGTCAAGGGCAAGTCAAGTCACTGTCCGGTCACTTGGGAATGGTCCTATCCAGACCGTCAGTATGAAGATTCTGTGTGGCAAGGAGTAGAGAGCAGGGTCGAGTGGGGGTCTGAGGTGGGGGAGAGCATGGATTCTGGAATAGGAAAACACTGGGCAGCTGGGCTCACTCATTTATTCACTCAGCAAATATTAACTAAGCACCTACTATGGGCCAGGCACTGTTCTAGACTCGAGATTTCAGCAGTGAAGAAAACACTCACTGATATCCTAGTCCAGGTGGGTGCAGGAGCAAATGACAAACAAGTAAGGAAATAAACATAAAACACATCGGAAAGTATAAGTGCTGTAAAGAAAAACAAAAATGGAGTAAGAGGGAGAGTGAGGGATAAGAGACTTGGGGAAGTTACGCAAGTTCTCTAAACCGTAGCTTCCCCATCTACAAAACAAGGGTAAAAGCACCTACCTCAGAGGGTTTGTGAGCATTAGATGGGATAATGCATGTAAAGGGTTTCATATCATGCTGGCACACAGAAAGCACTCAGAAAAGATTAGCTCTCTCTCTCTTTTTTTTTTTTTTAGCTTCTTTAACTTTTCTGTAACTGGAAAGGAAGGAGATCCCAAGAGGCACGACC
>PVKM010031251.1:0-16896 GCA_004027735.1 Carollia perspicillata | reverse complement strand
AAAACTAAGGGGGGTGGAAAGGGGAGGGAGGTGGGGAGCACTGGGGGGTGGTCTGGGATCGGAGTAAAAGACAGAAAACTGTACTGAAAAACAATTAAAATAAAAAATAAAAATAAAATAAAATAAAATAAAGGACTAGATCTAACCTGTTAGTACAACATGGCTCAAACCTGCTCTTCTCATTCATCTCCTCTCCCTCCTTCACCTGATTGCCCCTGGGTTAGGTACCCATACAGGCTGAATGAGTCAGATTATCTTTTCCCAGAATTTGGTCATGTGAAACTGAGTCATTTCGCTCTAGGAAGCAAAACAACAAGATCCTGGAGGCAGAGTAGTACTAGGGCTCACTGCAGGCAAATGCAAACTGCAGTTACTGTGGGGAAATGAAAGGGACCTGGATGAAGGGGGGATGAAGCCAAACATACAGAGAAATACATGGTAGACTGTCCAAACTTGTGGTCTCTGGGACTATACCACCCAGAGTCCATCCCAGCTCTTCTGGTAACAAGCATGTTCATATTAGGAAAGTTACTGAGCCTTCTTATAAAATAGGGTAAAGTAGACACAAGAATTACCTTGAGGCTACTGTGAGAATTAAATGAGATAATATGTTAGGAAGAGATTATATAATACACAAAAAGTGCTTAGAATGGTACCGTACACACAATAAGTCATATCAATTATTATTATTATTATTACTATTACTATTCCATCATTTTTCAGTCCTGCTTATATTTTCCATATATGGGTCCTTAACTTCTTAAAATTAAGTCATCTTTCCAAAAATAATGCCTGTGTGTGTGTGTTTGTTTGTTTGTTTGAACAAGTTTGAGCAGTCCTATTTCCTTTGTAACCAAATATTTCCTGAACTAAATGACAAAAAAATAAACTTGGGTCGGATAAGAAAGCCTTTGCCTATTATGCTAAGATGGTTGAAATCAGACCACTAACATTTTCTTCTTCTGGATCTTCCTCCCCCAGTTAACACATTTCCCACAATTCAGACACGTATGCTGAGTCTCTCACTTGACCAAAATTTCCAATTTGGTGAAATG
Organism: Carollia perspicillata; assembly: GCA_004027735.1. Classification (NCBI taxonomy): domain Eukaryota; kingdom Metazoa; phylum Chordata; class Mammalia; order Chiroptera; family Phyllostomidae; genus Carollia; species Carollia perspicillata. The sequence continues at coordinate 15,841 of PVKM010031251.1, read as the reverse complement.
TAGTAAAATGGAGAAAACTTTGTTCAAAAAAGTATAGCGAATCTTTTTATTTTGCTCTTTCTGAATGCCATTTGAATTTGGGGATTTTATCAAGCATTTCCTGTAATTTTCAAGATGCTTAGAAATAGAAGACTTTAAATTAACACCATATCCTGACTTCAATGTAATCATCCTCAAACCCCCACTATTCAAGAAACCCAGCATAACTTTTCATTTCTAAACAAATATAAGAAACTCAAGTTTTCTGAAGTAATTTGTCCTGAGGCTTGTGAGTACTTACCTGACACAACGTGATAGTCCTCAGGTGCTCTGTTCCAGGTAGGCTCTCACACACGGAACATAGAGAGCACTTTAAGAGGATTTTGCCATGCTACTTTTTTTATTACAGTTTATTGATTATGCTATTAAAGTTGTCCCAATTTTCCCCATTCCCCCCTGTACCTCCTGCTGCCTCAGGCAATTCCCACACCATCGTTCATGTCCATGGGTCATGTACACAAGTTCTCTGGCTACTGCATTTCCTATGCTATACTTTACGTCCCCATGGCTGTTCTGTAACTACCTGTTACAGTACTTCTTAATCCCCCCCACCAGTTCACACATTCTCCCAACCTCAAAGCACTCTCTGAATCCATGATTCTGTCTCTTCTTGTTGCTTGCTTAGTGTGTTTTTATGCTCATTTGTGCAGCCTGGGGGCCTCAGCCCTGGGGATCCACAGTTATCGGGCTGGCGTGTGCCACACAAGTTTAAATGATTTTTTAAACCAGTTAATTTTCACTAGCTGTAAAGAGATACTCCACTGTATGCAGGTATTTTTGAAGTTAATATTGGAGGGATTTTTTAAGATTAAATTATTTTTTAATATCCATTTCAGATTTTTGTGATTTATATTCAGGGAAGAACACAATAACCTGTAAACAATCATCTCTAAGAGTTTGTGGGTAAACAGAAGTCTGAGAGGTTGATTATTCTTAACAAATAAAAATACAAAGTAGCTATGTTACTATTATTAGAACCTTATCTGAATATGATAATCCTAATATTAATGGTTTATGATACATACTTGAGTTCAAAACCAAAGTTTTTACCAAGGTACTTTAAATTATTCCATAATACTAATAACAGCAAAAATAATTCTTGTTTCAAAAGAAAATCATACAAACAAAATGGTATTTACATACTTTTCTCTATTTCTAAATCCATGTCAAATATTAAGTGAATAAATTGATATAAAACATTAATCTAAATCTTTTAAATTTAAATTTTAAAATTAATTTACATTATAGAAAAGCTACAAAGGTAAAAAAGAATGTTCCCATATACATTTTACCTAGCTTCCACTAATGTGAATTAATGGTAATATCTTACATAACCATGGAACATCTTTCAGAGCTAAGAAATTATCAGCGGTACATTTCCGTTAACAAAGCCAAAGTAGCTTTATTCAGACATTGCCAGCTTCCCACTAACAGCGTGGTCTGCTCATGGATCCAGTCCCGATGCTTTGCGATGTTTAGTTATTATGTCTCTTAAGGCTCTCCAAATCAGTGGTGATTCTCAGTCTTTTGTAGTTTCTCATTACCTTGACACTTTCAAAGGGTACTGCTGGTCAGGCATTTTGTAGAAGGTCCTTCTGCTTGGGTCGTCTAATGTTTTCTCTTGATTATTAAACTGAGCTACAGATTTGGAGGAGAGCAGCACAGAGGTGAAGTGTGCTGTCCTGACACTATATCAGAACATACATTTCAATATGACTTATTTCTATTGATGTTAATCTTTGTCAGTTGGCTAAGGTGGTGGTGTCTGCCAGGTTTCTCCACTATTTTTCAATTCCCATACTCTATTTTTGGAAGCAAGTTACTAAGTCCAGGCTGTACTTAAGCCCTCCACCCCAAGAAAGAAGTAGTAAACAATTTGTAATCATTAATAAATATCTCAGAGAGATACTTCAAAGCTATGCAAATATTTTCTCTATCCTTAACCACTAGTGTTAGTGTTAATTATGGTGCAATTATTACTATGACATTTTAATTGGGATGTTCTATTTTCTTTACTTCTTGTACATTTATTTCTTGGAATTCTCTGAGGAAGATATAGTCATTCTCCATCATTTATTTATTATTGGTTTATTAATCGTGTATTTATATAGTATGAATTCATTAGTGTTTGATTTTATTGCTGCTTTATAACACAATACTATCATTATTCATTTTATTGTTCAAAATATTTCAGCTTTGGTCATTGGGGTCTCTTCTGTGTTGACTCTAATACTCTTTTTGACATGACTTTTTTTCTAAAATAGTTTTTTATTGCTCCAGCTCATTTTTTTTCCTGCCCCAGCCCTAAAATTAGTTATCTCTCCAAGGAACCCTGTATACTATTATTGGAGAATGGTACTTAGAAACCAATATACGTGTGTTAGTTAGTTACTGCTTATCGCTTGTAGGCACCACTGCTTTGAGTATATCTCAGGAAACAGAGCTAGGAAATGTATGTGTCTATACTAACATTGAATATAATTATTTTTTATCTATCTGTCTGCATACATGTAAAAAAATGAGGTTAACCTGATATATTTGACACTAACAAAATTCCCAAATGCAGATTTTCAGTTAACATGAATTTCATTTATTTTTAAGTGTATTTTATTAATTGTGCTATTATGGTTGTCCCATTTTTTCTTCCTTTTATCTTTCTATGCCCTGCATCCCTCCCTACAGCATAATCCCCACCCATAGTTCATATCCATGGGTCACATATATAAGTTCTTTGGCTTCTCCATTTCCTATATTATACTTAATGTCTTCCTGTTTATTTTATATCTACTATTTATGCTTCTTATTCTCTGTACATTTTCCCCTAACCCCTCCCTACTGATAACCCTCCATGTGATCTCCATTTCTGTTCCTGTTCTAGTTGTTGGCTTAGTTTTTGTTTTTTAGGTCCAGTTGTTGATAGTGTGAGTTTGTTGTGATTTTACCATTCATAGTTTTCATCTTCTTTTTCTTACATAAGTCCCTTTAACATTTCATATAATAAGGGCTTGGTGATGATGAACTCCTTGAACTTGACCTTATCTGGGAAGCACTTTATCTGCCCTTCCATTCTAAATGATAGCTTTGCTGGATAGAGTCATCTTGGATGTAGGTCCTTTTCTTTCATGACTTCAAATACTTCTTTCCAGCCCCTTCTGGCTTCAGGGTTTCTTTTGAAAAATCTGCTAATAGTCTTATGGGACCTCCTCTGTCAGTAACTGTCTCCTTTTCTCCTGTTACTTTTAAGATTCTCTCCTTATCTTTAATCTTGGATAATTTAATTATGATATGCTTCCGTGTGCGCTAACTCAAGTCCAATTTCTTTGGGACTCTCTGAGCTTCCTGGACTTCCTAGAAGTCTCTTTCCTTCACCAGAGTGGGGAGTTCTCCTTCATTATTTCCTCAAATAAGTTTTTAATTTCTTGCTCTTCCTATTCTCCTTCTGGCACCCCAATATTTCAGATGTTGAAACATTTAAAGTTGTTCTGGAGGTTCCTCAGCCTCTCCTAATTTTTTTTCTTGTTTCTTCATTCTGTTCTGGTTGCATGTCTATTTCTTCCTTCTGCTCCAAATTGTTGACTTGAGTCCCGGTTACCTTCCCTTCTCTGTTGGTTTACTGTATATTTTTCCTTATTTCACGTTGCATAACCTTAATTTCTTCCTCTACGTTGTGGCCATATACAACCAATTCTGTGTGCATCCTGACTACCAGTGTTTTGAACTCTTCATCTGATAGTTTGGCTAACTCCTCCTCACTTAGTTCTTTTCCTGGATGATCGATCTGTTCTTTCATTTGGGCCATATTTCTTTATCTCAGTGCACCTGTTACATTGTAAGGGGCAGAGACTTAGGTGTTCACCATGGCAAGGCAACCCACATAGCTGCATTGTGGTGCTGTCTGTGAGAGAAGGGCATGAGATGGAACAATGCCAATTGCTGGGTTCTTAGTCACCTTTCAGTCCCTCTCCCCACTACCCACAAACAAATTGGGCTCTTCTGGTGCTAATTCCCAGCTGAGTGGGCTTGTGTACATTCTAGAACCCCATAGGTCTCTCCAACAAACTCTCCTATGAGTCTGGGAGTTTCTCTGCTGCTGCAACCCCCGCATATTTTTACAGCCAGAGGCTTGTATTTTTTAAATTGTTGTTCAAATACAGTTATTTCCATTTTCACACCACCATGGCCCCCACCTCACCCATCCCCGCCTCCCACCCTTAATCCTACTCCCTTTGGCTTTGTCCATGTGTCCTTTATACATGTTCCTTGATGGACCTTCCCCTATTTTCCCCCATTATCACTTTCTCCCTTCTCCTCTCGTCACTATCAGTTTGTTCTTTATTTCAATGCCTCTTACAGCCAGAGGTTTGGAGGCTTTAGTTTCTTGCACTGGAACACTGGGTTGTGTGGTCTGTCTCACTCCCAGTTGTTCCTCCCAGCTTACCTGCATGCAAATGTGGGACTCCAGTCTGCCAGCTGCCGCCTTTTCCAGCCCGGTCTGTCACCTTGCTCTTCGTCTTCTCCACCACGGCTGCCCATCTCTGCTTCTCCTACCAGTCTGTGTGAATGTTTCTTCTTTAATTCCTTGCTTGTTGGATTTCTATACAGTTCAATTTTCTGGCAGTTCTGGTTGTTTTTTGTTTTAAAATTTGTTGTTGTCCTTCTTTTGGTTGTGTGAGGAATAAAAGCATATTTACCTATGCCTCTATCTTGGCCAGAAGTCACATGGATTTCACTTTTTATAGCAGATATTCAAACAACATTTTGATCAACACCATTTTGTTATAATGATGATGATATATCCTAGAAAGTTGTCTAGTTTATATTAATTAGCCTATGGTAACATTGGTTTTATCATCACAAAACCTGTTGGTAACATTAACTGAGGACTTACTGTATCCACACATTTAAACTGAGGTTTTTTTAGCACCCTCTGAGTCATCAAAAATTCAGTCAAGTCACTTGTGTATGTTTTAAGTGTTATATTCAATTGAGCTTATTTCAAATATGAAAAACAAGGGTGAGATAATAACCACAATTTTTTTAACTTTACATTCATTCCATAATTACTTATTGAGCACTTATTAAGCATAGAGAAAAGTAATAACATTAAGACTTACAAGGCATCTTCCCTCAGACAGATTTTAATTGAGAGTAAATGCAATATTTGCATTGCTTTAATTGCTTATAATATCTTATATTATAATGTCTTTAATTGCTTATAATTTAATTGCTTAAATTTTATTATATGTTTATCACAAGCATAACCTCAAAATTCACCTCACCCTCTGGATAGCTGTGCTCTAAGGGGGCATATAAAGATGTAGTAAAAGTTCACCTTCATTATGTGAATATATATCATATCAATATACAACTGATTTTTTATAGATTTAATTATTCTAAAATGCTTCTTTCCCAGTTTAATTCTTCACTTTTATTAATAAGTTGTTAATATTCAGTAAAGCCAAATGTGTTGAAGTGTTTATTATAATAACATTGAATGTCACTTTTGTCTTAAAAAAACTGATCAAACTCATCACAGCAGCTGATGTGATATCAGAAGTAACATCTCAGCGATCTCAGTTGGAAATGGAGACTTGGTACCTACATTTGTTGTATGTACTTGGCCTTTTGGCTGCCAAACCCATACCCATCTGTTTAGATGGCACGTTGCCTATGCACAAGTTGGCTGGCCCCTTGTATTATGACATGAGTTCCAGCCAATGACAGCTAACAAAATGTTTCAGGAGGCAGCTCTTCTTACAGGAGGTTCTTTCTCATGCCAAAGATAGAGAAGCAGTTGGCATGATACATCCGTTTAAACTTTGTTCCACCTGTTGACACTTTTGTGCCAAAATCAGACAATGCAACAAATGAACAAGAGAAAGCACAAAGGATTTAATGAAGCTTAAAAATAACCCTTCTCACCCTCTTAGAGATAGATGCTCAATTTCACTGCTGATTAGTTACACAGTTGACATTTAATTAATAGTAAGTGAAGATTGCCTTCTAAGTGACTAGAAAAAAGTTAACAGTGAGGTACCCTGTAGCTCCAGGATATGGGCCCTTAACGCCCCATATTGCATCATGCACACAAAAATAATTACACTAAATATTCCCCTTGTCTATTTTTTAAATGCGGACCCATGTCAATCAGAGATTCCTTTTAAGATAGTTTTTTTTTTTTTTACCAGAGAATTATGGTGATTATTACAAGGTTTCAAGACCTTTTCCCTAAAACTTAGATTACCTCATTCCTAGAACAGGTAAAGGCTACTAGGTGGGGAAGTATATATCTGACATGTTCCAGAACTTCATTTTAACAAATATCAGATTGCCATTTAAATATCTCTGTGTATACTGCCCTGGCCAGTGTGTCTCAGTTGGTTGGAGCCACATAAATCTTCCCAAAATTGAAAGGTTCCAGGTTTGCATCCCAGTCAGGGCACAGGCCTGGGTTGTGGGGTGTCTCTGGTCAGTCCCCAGTTGGTCCCCACACCACAGGCAGCTGATCGATGTTTCTTTCTCACATTGATGTTTCTCTCTTTCTCCATTCCCCCTCTCTAAAATCAATAAGCATGTCCTCCTGTGAGGATAAAAAAAATTTTGTTTTAAACGACTGACAGGTTTATTAAAAATAAATTAAAATAAAATAAATCAAACAAAACAAAATAAAATAAAAATATATTTCAATAAAAATTTATGCTCAAATATAGTGAGATACACTTATTTATAATTATAGTCATTATTTGTATTGTTTTAATTGCCTGTGATTTATTGTTTCATTTTACCTTTTACCACAAACATATTCTTCCAATGTTTAAACTGTGTCTCTGTAGATAAAATAAATCATACTTTAATTGTGATAGTGCACAATTCCCCACCCCCACTTCTCCTTGAACAAACATAAGGCCAGCGGCACATCAATATTCTGTTCAAAACCAAGGAAGTGATGCTCGGGGAAAAGCAAAACTGTTCATTGTGACAATAACGATGAAAAGATCGTGCAGTGATTAGACTAGCAATCCACAGTGTCTCCGAGACTGTGAGGAGTGGGCGGGTGTCTAGTTCCCCGCCATGTCCTGTGACAGTCCTCGTTAATGACTTCTCCTTGCTTATTTTACAAGTTGAACGACGGCAGCAGCAACAGTAGCAGCAACGAGCACGTACTGAAAACCTTATTTATCAGATTCTATACTAAATTCCTTAAATCCATAACTCATTTAATACTCAGAATACCAAGCGAGATACCATTTCTCAGTTTCACAGATAAACTGAAGCCCAGAGAGATTAAGTGATTTGCCTCAGTGCGGTTATGAATACGTGGCCCAGGGAAGCTTCAAATTCCAGCAGTCTGTCTTTTGAGCCCCCATCTTAATCACTATATGTAACCCCATCTCTTCTTTTATCACTTTTATTTTATACTCTGTGCTCCAGTGGCTATGGAACTTTTTAAAGTTCTTCCAAAATGCCATCCTCTCTTGAACCCATTTTTTCTGTCTGGACTTATACTTCTTTCTCCCCATCACTTCCTAGGAATCAGTTCTACTTAGCCCGAAGGTCTCAATATTGACACCACTGTCTTCCTCAGTTTAAACTGCTGCCCTCCTTGACGCCTTAATTTTAGGCTCAGTGTTTCTTCTGCATAGTCCCATTAAGCATCTCTAACAGCGTTTTTTGATGTTGTATAGAAATCAAATGAATGAATGTCTATCTTCCAATCTAGATCATAGGTATTTTGCAGGGGAAGCCAATCTCACATGGAAAGGACATCAAGTTTCCATCTACCCCAAACCAATAAGTCCATAAATTTAGTCGAAAATATGTTCAGCTCTCACCCATGTCATAAACCAAATTGCTTAACCACTGTGAGTGCGAAACAGTACAGTGGTGCAGGGAAACATGAGGAGGCTAAAGGGTGGGTGAGGAGATCCAGGTTGACATGCCGACTCCCGTGTTGATTGTCTGCATGACCTTCAGCACTTGACCTTATTTATTTAAGCTTGTGTTTCTTAATATATGAAAAACTGTAAATAATAATACGAGGCTCATTTGATTATTAGGACTGAGTAACAAGCAGTTAAGCTAATGTCTGCTCACAGTCCGTTCACAACAATAATAACCTGTTAAAAACTCCTTACATAAAAGTGGAGTCGGTGCTTTTTATTGTGTTGGTTTCACAATCTATAACAATGGAAATATTGAGTTTATTATCTGTTTGACTTTAAAATTATTGTGAAGATAATATAAGTAAAGGTGAAATTCTATGAATTTCCTAATAATCTCTCTACAAATTTCCTTTTAACTTTTATAACCCACTTAGGAGTCTTTTTCTGAAAAAGTCTTATATATCTAAAGCATAACAACTTATACCTCAAGTCATTAATGTAATAAGTAATCATATGATGATTTTATGTTTTATTTGATTTTCCACTACAGGTAAAAATATTGATAATTATTGACAAAAATCAGAAAGATGATAAAATCATTCAATAGAGAGATGACAAAAAAAACAAAAAGATGATAAAATCTATAGAGTTATGTGAAATTAAGTTCAAATTCTATTTTACACTGATTTTTTCCTACGTAGTTCATTCTCTCTGAGTCTTATTTTACTTATTTGTAAAGTGGGAATACTGATGCTACCTTTGTTACAGACCGAATGTTTGTGTTTACCCCTCCCCCAAATTCATAAGTTGAAATCCTACTCCCAATGCGGTAGTATTAGGAGGAGGAGCCTTTGAGAAGTAATTAGGATTAGATGAGGTCATGAGAATGGAGCCCTAGTGAATGGAACTAGTGTCCTTGTAAGAGTCAGGAGAGAGCTTGCTGCCCTTTTCTTTCTGCCCTGTGAATATTTAAGGAGAAATTGGCTCTCTGCCCCTGGCGGAAAGCCCACACCTGAACTTGACTATGCTGGCTCCCTGATCTTGGACTTTGGGCCTCCAAAACTGTTGTCTGTAATCCACTCAGTCTATGGGACTTTGATATAGCAGCCTGAACAGACTAAGGCAATCTTGCAAGCTTGTTAAGATTAAACTAAAACAGTAAATAATAATTTCTTTATTCTGTGCCTAACATATGATGTGCATAATGTATTTTCACTTAATATCTCCTTTCAGAAGATTGTATACCCTGCGAGGACAGGAACTTCATAAGACTCACCACTGTATCCAGAATTTACGCACAATGCCTGGAATACTAGGTAGTTAATGGGTATTTGTGAATGAATGTGAGGTCATTGATGAAAACCTAGCATTTTTTACAAGCATTATTAAAACAAGACACAGGATCTAAGGTCTTTTTTCTTTCTATAATTCTGTTATTATATAGCTCTGTCACTATATAAGCCCTTCACTTCATTATTTTGGGCTAAAAAATAATGATCCTATTATCTTTCCTTATTGTACATCAGGTTGACCTAACTCAAATCATTTTCAATCAGTTTGTACCAATTCCAAAGGGCTTGAAGGTCAGCTGTTGATATCCTTGTGTTTCTTCTGCCTACTCCCACTCTACTTGAATAACCCAGTGATTATTCCTACTCTACACAAGCCAGCTCAATGGATCTGTTTAATCTGAATTATAGTGTATATTGCTTTAAATACCCTAGTCAAGCACCACCTACTCAGTGCTGGGAAACTTACAGCAAAGTAGAGAAATACTGAGATGCTAATGAAGTTGTCTAAGAAACTGTGTTAATGCATGTGACCCTGCTATAGACCTCAGTGCTGAAGGATGGAAACGACTATCACTCAGCAGACTGCTTAATTTTTGAGAAATGGTCTATTAATGAATCAGGAACACATGATCATATATTTAGCCTTTCTTCACCTTGATTTAATCAGAATATTGCATTCCATTTTGTGAAGCAGTATTTGATTAGTAGTATTTCTAGAGAGGTATGAAGTATTAATTCAGTGGACTGAAGTTAAAATATTTTTGCCCACTGCTTATAATATTTGCCTTCCATTGCAAATCCTCATCTGTTGTCCTTTAAACTATATTTGAAAATTAGCACTAATTTTTAAATGGCATCATAAATAAAACACAGTTTACCTCCCAAAGTAAAAAGATATAAAATAATTTTCCAAAAAGCTTTCAGTAAAAAAAAACAGCTACAAAATTTTTTTTTCTGGGTAGATATAAATTACCAATGCTACATTATAGCCATGTGTGCTTTAAAACAAAGAAGGGAACAATAGAACTTGTTTATAAACCATAATTTATGCTTAGGCTAGGAAGGAAACTCTGCTTTAAAAGTGTGTGCATTCCACTGATTTAACTTTCACTAAACCCTTGTCTCCCTTTATGCATCAGGATAAATCTTACTTTTACCTTGAAGGGAGTTTTACATTCCACACAAAAAAAGGAGAAACCAGATGACATCCAGTGTTCTCTGCACAACAAAAGAGTCTATAAGTCTGCAGGTTTTTACTTTTTTCAATGACGTTTTTATGAAGAAAGGAAAACTTACTGTCTGGTGGGAAGTGGGGTTATAGGTATTTTCTAACCAATATTTGTTATACTTTTACTATTATCCAAAATAGTTACCATGGTAATAGCTCCATTTATATCTAATCTCAGAGCTGAATTATAGAAAACATTCCCACTGGGTAGTGTGCAATGTCTTTTGAAGGTTTCATCTACCTACTATTTAAAGTGGGAATTATTTTAAATACTGTCAAGTTGTTCCATTCTGCTCCTGACTGCTCTTTTGTTACTCTCAAGCTCTTGAAATCCTTTGGTGGTAGTACTGGAAAAACCCTGTTTAATTTCAATATGCATTCTTTAATGATGTTTCCTTACTCTTCCTTTAATGAATGCTTTATAAGCTTAGGTATAGATGATAGTTTATTTTCTTCCATAACTTAAAGCTCAAAAGGAATTACAAAAGAAAACAAATTTAAACGGGAGGGAGTTAGGGGTGGCTGGAAGAAAGAGGTGAAAGGAATAAGCAAAAAAAAAAAAACCTCCAACAGATACAGACAACACTATGGTGATTACTAGAGGGTAAGGGGGCGTGAGCAGAGGTAGAAGATGGTAGAGCAGGGACTAAATGATGACAGAAAGAGACTGGACTCGGGTGGTGAACACGCAATGTTAGATACAGATGATATATCATAGAATCATACATCTGAAACCTATATAATTTTATTATCCAATGTCACCCCAATAAATTCAAAAATATGATAAAAACAATTATAATAACATAAAATATGTATTAAATAATAATATTAGCATTTTGTAAGGACACTTAAATATAAGGGAATCTCTTTCTTTAAAAGATGCCCATACCTTATGACCAAGAGTCATAAATAAATGAAAGATGACCATACACCCACAGGCTTTAAATAAACTTTGAGAGACCAGTTTATTCTTCCAACTTTAGTCTGAACAAGCACTAAATCACCCAATATGACTCTCTTTCTAGAGAACATTCTGTAAAGGTGATACTTATACCCTCCATGATAATATACTTCAATGTTTTACAACCCTTATTTTGCAGAAATCCTCCCCGTATTTGACTGAGGTGCGCCCTGCATCAGTGTAACTGCACCGCCCAGGCTCTGTGCCCCGTTCGCTCTAACATGCTTCAAACCACAGTTTTGTTCACAATAGCGGTCTGAATGTGAAGAAAGTAGAGATACCATGCATTGGCTATGTGGAATTACTAGGAAAACAGGGATAAATCTACCTCCTGGTTAACCATTAAAATTATTGGCTAAAATGACTATTTATAAATGCTGAAAAGCCTGATGATACATTATAACAGAAAAGGAGACTATCTCATTATAACATTGTATAATTATAACCCGATTTAAAAATGTGAATACAGAAACTTAGAATGAGATCAATAAAATGATAATTATTCTGTTATAATACTGAAATGTGTGATTTTTTTTTACATTCCACTTGCCAGCTTTTGGCAATGTTTTATTTTATTTTATTTTTTAAAAAGAGGAAAGGATAAAATGAATGAAGTAAGTACTGTACAAAGTTAACTCAACGCCCATTTCCAACCCTTCCCTTCCATGTAGGTTTTCAACTTGGAGGCAGAAGGAGGCAAACACAACCAAACCCTGTCCCTCTAGCTTCTGCCACAGAGAACATGCCACTGGCTGGATAATGGGGTAAGAGCAGACATTTGCTAAGGTACATCTGACAAAACATGCTTCCTGCTAAAATGACAGATGGCTATCAGTAGCTGGTCACCCTCTACTCACTCACTTATCTTCCCAGTCTTGGATAGAGATTTCATGTCTACACTGGAGTCTCTCTCTAAGAACAATAGCAGAAAGTCTAATTCTGGTCTTGACATCAATTAGCTCCTCTACCAACACCAGTGATTTTGAAACTCTGGACATGAGAGAACGATAAACCTCTATTTATTCCCGCCATGACTGTCCAAGATCTCTGTCTCTTTTAATCAAAATATTTTTCTCTCTCATCCAATATTGCACATACAATTTCAGTATTACTATGAGTTTGATATTTTGGGGAAAAACTTTTCCAGAAATTTAATACTGATCCCAAATTTTTTGGGTTACAGAGTAACTTGAATACTTTTGTGTTAAAATATGTTACTTGCTAGTTCTTTAAAAAAACTTAAACAAAAGTAAAGATTTTCAGTTCACAAGATTAGGGTTGTCATCAGATGTGAATGAGCTCTCATTCACAGAGATTTCGATGGTGGAAGAGCACATGAATGCAAAGTCAATGATTGCATTCCCCTTATACGCTACATAGTTTTATGTATTCAGAGAAATAGGCTTGGCAAAATTCAGTTGTGATTTATCAGAATAAAGTCACTTGCATTTGAGTTTTTCTAGCTTTTGATTTATCTTTAACAAGTTTCAAAGTCTGAAACTTTTAGCAAGCAGGCTTTCCAAAATAAATTTTATTAAGTAGAAGACTATTACTATTGCCATTTGCATTGAAAAATTTCCTCTAGAGTACACATGTGTCCTATGAATTACTGGGTTCTGTTATCAAATTAGTTAATGATCACTTGAAGAATAAAATAATTAAGAGACTTCATGCTTTCATGGATAAGTCAAAAGCTGAAAGAAACCACAAACCAAGGGTGTGTCCTCATTTTGACATTGTCCCTTTAAACTGTGCTAAATTTGGAGATTGCTGTTTTTGTTTCAACAAGCAATGAGAGATGTCAGAATGAGGATAAGACTAGGACCTCATAACAAATGAAGCATTTCTGACTTCTAGTTCTTATTTCATTCTTTTGATGAGAGAAGTGGCAACGATTCCACCCACATTGCTTACCTTAGTATCTTTCTGAAAGTCATTCAGACAAAAGATTTCTGATGCATTTCTCTCTGATATGAATCCATCCACAACCATATTTTTGTTCTTAGTGAAATCTAAGGGTTATCTTTCTTTACAAGGGACATTAATATTCACTTTTAAAAAAATAGTTTCCATCACAAAAGCAACATCTTACTTTCTGTTTTGCATCTAACCCCCGTTGCAGTGCTGAAACTCACAATCTCTGGAAATGTTCAGAAGTCAGATCCAAATGCTTTAAAAAGTACCTGAGTTAAGGGCCTTTTGGTACAGAGCATATTTCCACTAGTACTTTATGAAATACATTTTAATAACCCCTTTATGCCATTTTTGTTCTTTTCACTATATAAATGTTCCTGGAAATAAAGAAAAAACTGACAGTGACCAGAGGAGGGGGGAGGTGGATAACAAGGGAAAGAAGGGGAAGGATGAAGTCAAGGAACATGGATAAAGGACCCATGGACGAGGACGATGGGGGAGGGGCAGTGCGGGTAGAGGATTGGATGTGGGAGGGGGTGGATAGGGCAAGGGAGAGTAATGAGACAAAATGGGACAACTGTAATTGAGCAACAATTTAAAAAATGTTTAGTTGTTTTTTAAAAATATTCCTAGAAAGTCATTTGTCTTCTGAGTGGGAGTTTACCATTGAACCAGTCCTGGTGTCTTCGTCTGGAAGGAAAAACCTTACTGAAAAAGGAGAAAATGGAAATAATATTGCATGGACTTTGAGTGCATTCTCATGGTTACATGAAGGGGCATTTAAAATATTTTTTCTCATTAAAAATACCAGCACAAAAATATTACTTTATAATTACATATGTATTTGATTTTTACTACACAAAGTAAAGTTTGGCTATCTAGAGCTATGAAATCATCTTTGACTCCACTACTATTCTCAACATTTCTCATATGAAAATAAAACTAATTTTAAAAAAACAACACTATCATGAAAGGTATCTGAGAGAAAAATACTTTACATTTTATTATCACCTAGTTAGAGATCAAAAGTTTCCTTTTAAATACAGGGGATTTCACCAATGACATCTTCAAAGGTGTTTAATTATTAAGTACCTTATGTATGTTTTGAAACTCTCCTTTGTTCCTTAGTTCTTTTTTAAAGATTTTATTTATTTATTTTTAGACAGAGGGGAAGGGAGGGAGAAAGAGAGGAGAGAAACATCAATGTATGGTTGCCTCTCACATGGCCCCCACTGGGGACCTGGCTCGCAACCCAGGCATATGCCCTGACTGGGAATTGAACTGGCAATGCTTCGCTTTGCAGGCTGGCACTCAATCCACTGAGCCACACCAGCCAGCGCTATTCCTTAGTTCTTTCTACCAAAAGTTCTTGTGATAGTATTTAACCTACTGAAATGTTTATGCCATAGTAGGTATGAGTAGGCTCACATATTTATGCTTGTGTTTCAGTGAGTATTGCTAACCTAAACCTGTTCTTACTATCAATAAAAGTAGATGTCCTTTCTTAGGAACAATTGAACAAGGAAATACGTGGTACCTTTTCACAGGTAAGTCTAGACCAATAAGAAAAAAACAATTTTGTGTGTTCTTATGAACAGATAGATAGTGATTTGTTACGAAAAAAATTAACTTTAGCAAGCAGTATATAATTTCTGTTAAATAATCCATAAAATTTTAAGAAATGCACTCTTGTAATAGGGAGAATGACAGTGAGAGGGGTATATATTCTAAATTCTAATTATTCCACTTGGAAACATTACAGAGTTGAATTTAGGTCAAATTTAGAACTCTGATAAAGGGCTGTCTTTTTTTTTTTTAATGTAGTAGAAATAAAACAGCATAAGGTGAAATAGACCTTGCTATGTTTGCAAACTTTATTAGAAATTAGCTGTTTCTAGGGAGCTAAAACATTTCAACTGGAGCCAAGAGTGCAGAGGGGAGGAGCCTTTGCATTTTCCAAGAATAATGAAACCAAAGAGTTGCAGCCAAATTTTGAAGGGAATCAAAGTGCTGTTTGGGGAAAAGATGACTAAATGAATTACCAGTGGCTGTTTGTCACCTCCCACAGCCCTGCTGCAAAAAGACAGTACTGAATAGCTTGTATAATCTTTTTTTCTTATCCTTTTCCTTTCAAATCAAGTCAAGCAGAATACAGTTAAAGGCTTAATTTTCACTGAAATCTTCCATGTGAAATTAGACCTCTGGATCCCACTTTTCCCAGCCGTCCTTTTTTTTATTCTGAACAGTAAGTAATCAGTGTTTAATTACTTGACTTTTACATGGTACAACCTTTGAGATTTTGCTGACTTACTGAGGCTTTAAGGTGCATTGTTCAGAATGTTCAATGACCCTGGATGTCCTGTTAGTACTAACAATGCTAAGATTAGAAAAGGGAAAGTGGACTGCAGCAGGCTCTGGGTATACCATTGCACACACTCTCAGGGCTGTAGATTTTATTAATTTTTGATGTGATCAGGCATAAGGTAGAAATGGGAACACAGTTCTATGCTTCTGTTTTTACTTA